>MU921197.1:6555-17512 GCA_036418165.1 Cooperia oncophora
GGTCGTATTTACGTTTTGGCGTTGTGGGAGTGGCGGTTGACTTTTGGTGATTTTCCTCCCGCTCGACAGCAAAATTTTTGGTAAAAAGTAGGGAAGTTTTCGGGAAATTTTGGAAAAAAGGCAGGAAGTTGGGGAAAATCTGATTGTAGAGGGGGGTCGTACCAACTCCCAAAAAAGGAGGGGAAGGGGGAGGGGTCGTATAGAGTCGATTCAAAACCCCAACCAATGATGTGCCCTGCTCGAAATGCTGCTCTACGCTAGCATACGCTCGGAACGCTGAAGCAAAGTAATGACGCGATCTTGATGGACTAGCGCCTTCCGAACCCTTACCGTTTTCATACCTTCTATTCGTTTTGGTGACTTTCCTGGAATTGTATTTTTCCAGATCCTTCTTCTTATATGGAAGATTCTTCTTGCAACGTTAGGTGGTTGGCGCCACTTAGACGCGATGAAAGCCTCGAAAAGAGCTGCACTTGGCCTTCAAGTAATGGAAAACACAATAGCAGTGGCTTCTTCTTTGCCCGCAACTCTAATTAACGACGGCGAAGCTGGTATGTTGAGTGGAGATGTATGTTGTGAAAAATTTCTGCACTGTTTACTGCTCTCCTTTTCGAATTTCGGATAAGTTCCTTCCTCGTGGGAAGATCTGGCCAGAATTTGTCCACTGGTTATTTCACCCTCAAACACGAGTGCGCATTCATTTGCAGCGAAAACGGTTGGCGCCCCACAAAACGGATGTTTCACTTGCGTTCGAGGGTGAAACTGCTCTTAGGGACACAGTTCTGGCCAAATCTCTCCTGAGCGAAACCTCCTAAAATATGGCCTGAATTTCGGAAGGCGGAAAGTGTGGGGGTGAAGTGCGTTAGATTTTGTTGTACTGTTTTCGTTTCAAATTGACATTTTTCAAGCCAAATCGGACACTAATCGAATAAATTCGGACACACTCTTTACGCCGGACTTGATTAAGCACATCATACTAAATGCTACTGCAAGCCCTGCCTGACAGCCCTGCCCGCAACGGGAAGCTTCGTTCACTTTGTAGAAGCCCCGACCTCTTTGGCAAAATGCTTCAGATTAGCAGGTTAGAGTCTCTCGCTCGTCGCTCGGAAAAAAAGCGCCCATGGTCCGTTCCAAATGACGCGCGGGACTTTGGCCTGCTAGCTGATATTTTAACCTGTTAGTTTGAGGTATTTCACGAGAGCGGGCGTGGTTTCCACGAAGTGGGCGCAGCTCCTTATAGGGGCGGAGCTTGCAGTGGCATGGCCTAATCTGGTCAGTCAAGTGTCCGGTGTAAAGTATGTGACCAATTTGATTTGAATAGCATCTCTTTGTGTGAAAAGTGTCCGCTTTATAATAAAATTTGTGTAAATTGCATGTCATTCAAGGAGCAAGAATGGCGGCACGCCGCATCGTTCCCATTGGACGAGTTATGGCGCGACAATTAGCCTATGCTGGTAGCGAAGAAGCTAGAGATGAAGAGTTTGACATAGGTTGTTCAATAATGTTGTTTGTATTCCCGTAAACAATCTCCAACGTCTCTATTTTCAGGAGCGATAGCGGGTGACGACTACATTCTGGATGTTGATGGGTCAGCTAAACGCGGTGAGGTTTTGAGAAGTGACGTCGCTGTTGTCTTAGTGTGAACTGATGTGTGAACTTAAAAATTTAGGGTCCGAGTTACGACACGTGTCTAGCGGTGACCGCACCCCTCGAGCTGGGTCCCCTATGCCTCGTGAACCCCCGAAGAGAAGTTTACCATGGCGCAGCAAGGTATCTAAACAGGAGATTGAGGCATTCCTCCAACAGGAGAGGTGAGCTTTATGCTCAGAGTTCATTGATTCGATGAAGACCATATAGGTTTTCTTCAGGCAGAAGTTTTTCCAATATCAGTTGCCGGGTGATCTTGAGACGATGTTCGCTTTACCGCCACCGATACATCGTAGTGTGGAAGCGTTACGTAAACATCTCTACACTTCTATAGGAGAAATTCAGGTATGCGCGAGCTTATTAGGTACTTAGTATTCACGGGCATAACTTACTCAATGCTAAATAATATTGCCAGTTGGAGACAAAATGAGCTAGCGTGCTACTTTCTCCGGCTTAAGAACAGAGCTGGAGAGTAGTGAGGCTTCATACTTTGCGGCAGCGTCCACCGGCGAGGAATTATCATTTCGAACATCCGTCAGCTTCCCCACTAACTAAGGTTATATATCGATCCTACTAACGGCGGCATCGCGTTTTACGGAGGTCAGGAGTAGAGAGTATGGGGAAGTAGGAGGGTAGCAGTGCTTGTAGAGTAGGTGATGAGTGAGGAGACAGCTGGATTGGGCATAATGAAATTGTGGCGTGTGAATGCAGCCTGATACACGCGTCTCCATTCTCTGAATGCGCTGCCGCACTGCCAGCTCGGCGCTTAGCCATAGCAATTCGCGCTTCTTGTGTGCGCTCTGTTTTGTCTGGTCGTTCTCTTAACTCTAACCGGGGTGTGGAGGACATTGGTATCGATGCAAGAGCAGCACTTTGAGTATAGCGCGGGTGGGTAAAAGGATCTCTCGGTTCCTACACGACCCCGTTCGCGCCTTCTTTTGCGGAGAAGTGGTACGCTACTGCAACTATCCCTTTCTTGACGCGCATGGCAAGGACCGCTATCAGAGGTTACTGTGCAATTTATAGCTAACAATGCTGTGTTGGTGCTCAGAAAGGTCATCCTGTAGTCATAATCCCCATTTTTCAGGCAGCGCAAGATGAAGAGTACAATCGCTATCTGTTCTCCAAGAAGGAAGACGTCGAAATGAACAACGTGGAAGAACTCTACCGCTTACTCCTGCCAAATCTATGTCAGTATGTGGTCGCTCTTCTGAAAGTATTACTTGCTGCGGCACCGTCAAACAAGGTAAAACTTAATCCTTCAACACAAAATTGCTCGATTTGCTGCCTTGAAAAAATCAACTTCGTTTTCTGTAGGCTAAAAATGACGCTCTTAACATACTGGTCGATGTATTGACACCAGAAACGGATGGATGTGACATTCTGTCGAATTCTATAAGTCTTGATCATTCGACAAGCAGCCCGCTTGAGGAAAGCGTTCGCTTAGCCATCGATATAAATAGGCACAAAGAGGTTAGTTCAGGGATTTTCATTGTTTTTTTTCAAAGGATATCAATTCTTTCAGATTATGGTAAAGGCGACGTCGTCAATTCTCTTACTCCTGATGAAACACCTGCGGTTGAACCATATTTATCAATTTGAATATCTGAGTCAGCATATTGTAAGTGTTTAGTTGACATGGACATATGGCGATTCTATCGTGGGTCGCCGCGGTGATGGGCGTGGCGTGTGACACGGCAGCATTTGCGTACGAGTTGTGCCATTTCACAGACCATTCAAATTTTTAAAGGTCCCATTATCCCATTGCTACTCTTTAGAGCACGCCGTGGACAAATGCAATCTCTTGATGCAACGAAAACTCGTGTGGATGCGGTAGAGTGACTACGACATTGTCGCGCGTCTCGCCGCGCGCGGCTGCTTATGATAGAATCGCTCGTCTCCTAGTTGATCTGTTCTGCGCAGAGAAGCTCATGGCAAATAATTCTTTTTTAGGTCTATGGAAACGGTATCCCACTTCTTCTGAAATTCCTTGACCAAAATATGACACGTTATGTGCAGTCTCGTTATGAAATTTATCCCTATAATTATCCTCAAGCACCGTTGCATTACGTTCGAAATCGAGGTAAGTATACATGCTTCATTGCAAAGTGGGGGAGGGGGGGGGGTGCAGGCGTAGCACAGGGAAGTTACATGTGAGGTCGCGTTCATACTTTGCGACTGAGGTGATTCGGCAATTTGAGAGATCGCGCGAAGAGGAAAGTGTATGTATCGATCTGGAGATTGCTGGGATTGAGTGATCCGACGACTTGGGAGACTCGGCGATCTGGCGTTTTAGAAGATCGCCGATAGCCGAATCTCAGCAGTCACTAGCGACCGGCACCGATCGATACTCATCCACTCCTTTAGCGCGCAATCGCCGATGACGCCGAGTCTCCCAAATCGCCGGATCAATCATTTCGAGATCGCTAGATCGATACCTATATTTGCCTCGTCGCGCAGTCGCAAACCATGAACGCGGCTAGGGTAGCAGAAAGGAAATGACGTCTGTTGACGTCACATCATACTTTAATAACAAGGCAACTTTCACTGTGTCATTGTCAGTGACGTCTCAAGATGTCACTATTGTGTATGTGACGTCTTGGCACGTCATCTATCCCTCAACAAATGTCCTGACTGCGTACCTGTGCAACATCCACGGCCAGCAAAGTTTTTTTTAATGTTGTGAATGAAAGCTGTTGTTTCAGATGAATGGCCTGTGCTCAATTCAGAGAATGTAGAGGGTGGTGATAGCGAGCGTAGGGGTATGTATTACATGTGGAGAAACATGTTCTCTTCAATAAATCTTATAAGGTACGTTAAGAACTTTCTCTGGAACACATTCCGCGCTTAGTCAACAGAGGGGAGGGTGTGCATGTTCACAACCATACCATAGAGTTTTGTTTGGTGTGGATGTTGGGGCGCCTCAGGCAGTTGAATGTGGCGCATCACCAGCCCATTTTCCACTTGTGGTCGCATGCCGGCTTCCAGTACCATTTTCGTCGCTCAACAACACCTTGCGAGAGCGCTTAGGTCCTGCGATGACCGGTGAAAATGCCCACAAGCTTATTACTGTTGTATTGTGTTCAAGGCACATCGTACGTTCGGAATCGGTTACACCAACCCGCAAAAGGGCGGCTCTCTGGGACCGGGAGGCGCTTGGTCATGGATTCGGCTCTTGTTAGGAAGTTAACTTATTAATGGCCTTGTAATAACCTTTTTCTGAATTTCCTCCTTTGACAAGTCGCCCTATTTTACCCCATCTCCTCTTGTCCATCTCCACTGCAGTTTTTTTTGGGAGGAGACTTATAGGAAGTCTTATTCAAAGTTTTCACGGAAAAAGAAACTCATCGAAAGTATCAAGCGAAGTGGGAGTCTGGAAAAAGTGAGCTAGGACGGGTGGCCAAAGAAGGCGCCGTAGTATCAGAGGAGCGAAATGTTTGTCTAGAGCGAGGGGGCTGGGATTGTTGTCCGAGCAAGAAGTTTCGGCCGTATTTTACCTTTCTCTGCGCCCAGTCATCCGAAATCCAGGCCCAGCTCCTGACCGACTTTTTTCTTCTCTCGTGGGCAGAATTTCGCTAAAAACTCGGCCTCCATGTAGGTATGTTCGACTCGTTCTGAAGCACGAATATCGGCATGCCGCTCAACCCGAAACCTCCTTGGCGCGCCGCACTGCGCTGGCGGCCAACAAATAAGTCGATATCACCCAAAATTTCGCTGAAAAGCTTGTCCCTTAGGGTGGTTTGACACCCCTGATCACGAATATCACATTCCGCTCGGCCTCGCAAAACCCTCTGCCCGCCCGCCAGCTACAGTGCTGGGCCAAAATACCTCAGCATCACAGGGCGCTGAGGCGCAGGCCGCGGCCGCCAGATACGAGCCAGGGTTCCGTGGGTTAATAGTGAATGTCATCATTCGTATTCAGCGAAGAGATGAGTCAAAATACCCCACGGAGACAACATTTTGGAGCCAATCCTGGTCACGGGAACAAGTCGGTCAGAAAATGCAGGGCTCAACTTCGGTTGTGTTGTGGCAGAAAGGGTAAATAGTGCCGGAAAGTTTCGGTAGGCACGGGGGGGCAGTTCCAGGAGGAGGCGACGGGCGAGGTGCCACGGGCTCGAGTCGGGCGCACGGAAGCTATGTGCTTCACCTGTGTTGTTATTGCGGCCTATCTATCTCATGCTCGCAATTGTTTAGTCTCTGGCTCGCGGCATGAGCGTGTCTTGCTTCTCCATCCACCACATACTCATCTATTGCTCACTACCGGTCGAGCCTTTCTTGAAGGCTTTTCTGTGCTCTTTTTTACCCCTGAGTCAGTAGGCACCTACAAATCAAATTTTGGATCTCACGACCGGGTATGTGACAAGAGAATCGTCATTGTCCGCGCTGATGAGCGTCGCGTGCGACGTCGCGCCCGCATGACGATTCAATGACGGTTCCAGGTAGTAGATGGCGACAACAGGCAATTCAGAACCGAAAATAGTCATGAATGTCTACGATGATGGGGTCTACATGAAGTCCGGTGCTCCAATCGACAGGTTAACACGAGTTAAGAAAACGCCGCGCCCATCGCCGCGCGCGGCGGAGCGGCAAATTACGATTCTCTTGCCCGTCTCCCCTCACCACCTGGGGCATACCATCGCGGAATGTGTCTTCAGGAGTGCTCCTGTGAGTCCGTAAGTCGGTCCCAAGCTATATTTTTCAGGGTTCTCAACAAGCTGGTCAAGGGGAAACAGTCCCGAGTAATGATGTTAATGGTGTTCAAGTCTGCGCCCATTCTGAAACGTTCATTGAAGATTCGTCTGGTACGATTTCCAGTTCAAGCGAGTTCTGTGGATTGACTAACAGAAACTAAAGAACTTCATTTCCAGGGTCTGTTCCAGTTCTTCATTCTGAAAGCGCTGAAAATGCAGTCGCGATATCTTGGTCGTCAATGGAGGAAAAGTAATATGGATATAATGTCAGCGATTTATAACAAAGTTCGACATCGTATGACTGATGATTGGGCGTTTGCGAACGAAATGCGGAAATCATATGATTATCACAGTGAAGAAAGTGAACTGAAAGCAGCAGTGGAACGGTTCCATAGTCGGAGATATGCGAAGATACATCCTCAACTTGCTATTGGTAAGTTACCGATGACACATATTCGTAGATATATAGGAAATTTTGCTTTAAATTCACAAAACTCCACACTACATTCACCCTTTTCGGACTAAATTCACCACTTTTCAACCGAGAGAGCCACTTTTCCAAATCATTCACGTTTCATATCAAAGCCACCTTTTTTCAAATCAAATTTACCACACTTTTTAGACCGGGCAGTTGATTAACTAGATCGCACTAGACACAACCACAAGCTCCGCCCTTGAACCACGCTTACTTTTGTTTTTTTTCTGCAAAATTTTGATCCCTTTTCGAAAATTCCACGTTTTGGATTGCTGCGGTAGCCCCGCCTACTGTGAGTAGCCTCGCCCACTTCGTGGAAGTCCCGCGCGCTTTTGAAAAATGATGCAACTCGGCAGGCTAGAGCCTTCAACTGCCATGTTAGGGTCTCGCTCGTCACCTGGAACAAAAAAACCGGGCAGGTTTGTCCTTGAGGAAATCCTACCGTACATTGCCCCTCCCCAGAGACTTTTTGCTGGCTATTATCAGACATTTTTAGAAGTGAACGATGCTCCGATGCCTGGCGATGACTACTTGAATCGTGTGAATCTTCGTGAATATGAACCTGTCGATAATTGCCTTCATTCTGTCCTAGGAAAACAGCCAGAGCTTGGGAAGAGGTTCGTCCTTCTTTCACTATTTTGCCTTTCATGCAAGGTGAATGTTCTGATGATCGAGTTTCAGGTTCAAAAATAACTACAGAAAGTGGATGGAGGATGAGGTGATCAAGAGGAATATCGACTGGGACCGCCTACTGATGAACACCAGAGGAATCGCTCTGTCTAAGGATGTCGCATGTTGAATTGCCCATCGGAACATACAACACCTTTGATTTCCTACAGCTATTTCAGATAGTAGAGATTGTAATTTTGATATGTTCACATAGCCATGTTTGGCTTTCTCTTTATTGTCGCGAACCGGTTTAAGCCAAATTTCACAGGCGGTGAGTGCTAGGCTAGGAGGCATGTGAAATGTCAAGCGTTATAGGTCGAAGGCTGTTCGGACGCGCGTGAAAAATCCGCGACTTGAAAGTGTGCGCGGTTCGAAAGAGTTGATAGAGGCAAGTACAGGGAGGGGGTAAAAAAAGACACTTCGACCGAGTCACATATCAGCAAAGTTTTCGCAGCCCAGACAGAGGACGTGGATACGAGTACCAGGGCGGAAGATACCCAAGATGTTCCTCGATAAGCAGGAGCTGGCTCTCGCCCATCACCTTCATGTACACCAAAATATGAAGTCATCTCCGCAGCCTGACTGGAGAAGACCTTTGGAATTCACGTCACCTCCAAACAGCTGCGAAACTTCTTGTATGGAGTTACCCATGGACAGTTAGTTACAGTTCGAAACTTCTTGTATAGAGTTACCCATGGAGTTACCCATACCTGGTGACCAGTACTCTTGATGGAAGACCTCCAACATCGAGCAGCTCCGACAACGTCGCTACGGTAGGACATCATCTTCACCGCAGTCGCCAAGGCGCGGGTTGATGGTATGGACCGGACGTACCTGGAATGGAAAGACCAATATTTTCTTCGTGGACCCCGGACTGAAGGTGAGCGCTGGCGGTTACATCGAGCAACTCGAAAAGAAGAATATCCCCCACATGTGGTCGCCCGTACTTTCTTGAAAACTTGCCTGCATACATAGATGGGTAACACCTTATGGAATCGAAGGGCTTTGGAAAAACTCTCACCTACTTGGAATGGAAGGGTGTTGAGTACCTGAAGGAGATGGAATATTTAAGCAGGTCACCTGAACAAACCCCCTCAATTACCTGGTTCAAGCGGAGTTCAACAGGGTCAACAGTGGCGGAGAAATCAACCTCGCTGAACTGAGGTACCGATCACGGTCGCGTGGCAGGATCTCTCGATGGCGCTCGTCCGGAAGGCTACGGTGCAGTGTCATGATAGTATTCGATATTGTCTTCAATATGGTGTGGTAGAATGTCGATTCAAAATTTAATAGAGTTAACTTAAAACGCCTCGATAGTCAAGGAAGAAAAGTGTCTTTTTGCCCACCCTTGTATGTGTATTGATGTGGATCCGCATTCTGGGGGAATGTGCGACTGAAGAGAATTTGCGAGAAAAAATTGGATGAGAGAGTGACGGACTGTGCCACCACCAGCGTTCACGCAATTCCTTAGGCGCGTTCATACATACTTTATGGTTTTAGAGGAAATTCGATAGGAGATTACAGAATCGCCGAATCGCCCAGTCTTCTCGAAATGCTGGATCGCCGAATTTTTCGCAGTTGCTATCGACCGGTATCGATTGATACCCTAGTAGTGTCCTAAATCGCCGTGTCGTTCCTTCCCTCCAAGCCAGATCGGTACCCAAGCTTTCCTCGTCGTGCAATCTTAATCGCTGAGCCTACCATATCGCCTAATCTCCCCTACCACATCGCCGAATCTCCTCAGTCGCAAAGTATGAACAGCTCCTCAAATAACGAGAACACTGCAGATTCACCTTTTTGTCCTTTCAAATCGCCGCTTCCCCAAATTTCCGCCGGATCATTCGCTTCTGCAAGGTCATTGAGCGCGGAACTCTGAAGGATGCTAGACGATGTGCTCTGCCTCGTAGCCAACGCGCCAGCGGCCCATTTTATGGTTTTTTGAAGTTGTATGTTTCTTCACGATTGAGTTAGAGTTATTCAAACTGAGATGTGATAAAAACGATCGTGGTCTGAAGTTCACGAACTTGCGCCCGATTCCTGGCCATCGAGCCATCGAGCGGTACTCTCTTCCTCCTAGATTAAAAACTATCTTCCCAAAGTCTACAGTGCTTGTACAGATTTGCTTTAATAAGTTGATGATTTTGTTATAAATTAAGTTGTACATAAATATTTTACCCATTGTGTATTTTTGATACCACTTATCGGTACTCATCTTTCCGGCTATATCATTTTTGAAGATAACATTAATGAGCATAGTTTCTAAAGGGTGGTTCAGATGTTCGCCCGTGCCCTCCCTCGACTGTCCAAGCCGTGCTCGTCCCTTAAGTCAATTCTGCTGATTCCACAACGAAGGTAGTGGTTAACATTGGTGCTATGTGCCTCAGGAGGGGCCTAGCCATTAAGACACCGTGACATGTCTGTTCATCAGGGCATGTCACCCTCTCACTGCACCTTCGGCAGCATAACTTCTTTGCGGCGTAGGAACGAGACGTGGCTTCGCTCCACTAGACCCCTTCCAAAGCGCATAGCACCTCCACTGTTCTTTGAGCAAGGCTTCTGTAATTGTACTTGCGTTTTTAGCAAAGTTACTGTAGCGGGCCGTATCCAACCCGTGGTATATGGTGTTAAAAAAGCGGTACCTGTCGAAATCCAAATAGCTGACTTTGCTAAATATATTTGGGACGATTCTGTTACTGAAGATGATCCACTGGTAAGGAGGTGACTCAACTCAACTTTTCTGGAAGTCCAACACGGTGTTGCTTCCAGGTTGTACGGTTACGTGAGCAGGTCTTGGCCGGTTCACGAGCAGCTTTAGCATCCTCGATTACACTAGTGGAGTCCAGAAATCCAAAAAAACGTGCACAAGGAAATATGCTTCTCCATGTATGTTAGTTTCGAACCATTTTCAGCATTTGAGAGTTTGCGATAAGTTTGTTGGACAGAGCCATCTTTTGAACTCTGCGAGAATTTCAGGGTATACTAGCTGCGGAAAGGAAACGTTATGAAGAAAAAGGGAAGGATGCTATGATTTACCGCATTGGTATGTACTGTACAACGAGTCTAAGCGTTATCTGTGGACGATTTCTTTGTCACAGGAATTTCTGGCAGTCCGGGAGTCGGCAAGTCTTCTTTCATTGAGGCTTTGGGCAAAGAACTGATCGATGAACGTGGCTTGAAGATTGCAGTACTAACAATTGACCCTACCAGTGCAGTTACAGGAGGTAATTGTGGTTTTGATCAGATGAACTGATCTGACATAATTGATTTTGGCGCAGTTCAGCGATAGGGGGGGGTGGGGGAGGTGGCATTTTGCACTTTCGCTGCTTCACTAGTTCCGGTTTACAAGTCTCACTCTGGTGAAACCTGTGAACTCTTGTGAAGCTGGAGCAAGCTCGTCGAGCCACCATGGTAAAACCTGTCAACTCGGAAAAGGCTTCTAGATGGGTGGACACGTCGATGGGAAGTAGCAAAAGTG
>MU921207.1:0-11827 GCA_036418165.1 Cooperia oncophora
ACAGCCGAAACACTTTTCACAGTCACATACGACCACTTCCTCCATCGACCAATACCCCAAAGTATGACGTGCCCTGGGTGGGAGGAGAAAGAGATCGTTGAACGTCAAACAATTCGGACCCGATACGGGCGAAATTTTGAAATATGAGAACAATAACAGTACTTCACGGAACTCACCCTGTCACATCTCCCGCAACGTAAGGATACTGCTGTTCTGACAACCGTCCTTTGACGATATTTTCAACTATATCCTTCAGATAGGGTTCATGTTGTGTGTAGATATTTTCGACGCCTTTCAGTCCTTTTATGAACCTGAGACAAATTTTTAAAACGGAACCCTTTTAGGTGATTGACAATAACATCGGAGACGCAACAAAGGAAAAGATGCTGGGTTATAAGAGTTAAAATTGGGGTAGATTAGCTACGCTCTTCTCTTTTCGTTCACGTCACCGAGACAGTCTCCGTTCGGTAGTTTACCTCCCCCCAAACAACCTTAGCTTTGAAGAGCACAGACGAAAAGAAAATTTTCTGGCTTGGCCCGGCCTACCAGCCTCCCATACAGTGTACAGCATCGTACAGCCCATCGTTGTGGTGCGGGACCCAAAACCAAACATAGAGGCTGGTCGTACAATCCGGCGGGGAAGCGGGTCGTATCTGGTCGTCGTTGGGTGAGGGTGGCTCATATGTAGCTTTGACAGAAAAATTTTCCCCGTTGTTGACTTTTCGTGCGATACTTCCTGGTTTCATAGTTTACGTATTTACCCTCTCCCCGTCTGTCCGCTCGAACGAAAAAACCCGAGGTGAAAAATGGAAAATGTAGGGAATTTAGGTTAGGAAGGAAGCCTGGCGAAGCGGAGTGCGATGCGTTACTGACGACACGACCCTCACTTAGGTTGGCGGGAGGCGTACCAAGACTCACCCAGAGAAAGGCGAGGGGGGGGGGTGTCTAGCTGGCTGACTACCATTTCACCAGCATCACGATTGCCGGCACGCTTTGCTTCCCATAGTGCCAAAATATCGCAATAACTCCAAGCAACGCACATAGCTCATACCTTTTGGTCATCCCCATTGTTGTGCCTTCTCCAAAAAGATCACTCTTCCGTCGAGCTGCTCCTCCATACCGCAGCAATGCTCGGACTACTTTTGCTGCATCATTGTCCTGGATACAAAGAAAGTAATAAAAAACATCGTAGCAAATAGATCCGAAAAGACCGAACAGACGGTGCCCTAATAGAGACCTCGGTGAAACTAACCTTCCTGAGCATCCCCACCAGGGAGGATAACTCGTTATTCGGATTTCCTTCAAATCGGAGTGCATAAAGTAGCACAAGTCGAAGGGCATTCTACAAAGAAAAACTAGTTCATATTCTCGAAGTATTCTCGAAGCAGCGAACCCAATGGTTAAACTCACTAATTTTGTTGTTTTAGGGTGATTAATGAGCGCCCGTATACGTTCCAAACAACGAGAGTGGTCCCCTTCTGCGACTATACTTTGCTCCACCTGAAAGAAAGCTCAAACAGGGAGGTTATCATGATCATATAATAAAGGCACGCCCCGTGCTAAAAAAATGGTGACTTGTGAGGCTCAAACTCTGATGACAATAGCAAATAATATAAGAGTGAAGAAAAAAGCAGGAGAAGCCCGCTCTGAACCGCCCCCTAAAGCAACCCTGTGTGCCTGTACGTGCATAAGGCGAAGAAAAGGCGTGGTCGGACGAGTTCTCACTTGTTGGTGCCAGCTCTTTCTCCTTATCACCTCATTCTCACCATTCGAAATGGAGAGAGCTAGCAGCGGAACAACCGCACCATCACGTTGCAGTTGAAAATGAAAGGAGGGCGTCGCCGTAGCTAGAGGGCGGAGCCCCCGCGCCACAGCTAACAAATGATCGCTTTGAGAGATACAGGATACTATAGAACAAGAAGTTCCATTGTCAGCGTTAAAGATCATACTACCCACAGGCAAGGCATGTCCTGGCGGTGAGGAAAACTGGTCACAAACACGACTTCCCCTCCTTCCCGTGAACGCGATCCCTTTCAACACAAGAGTACAAGTTCATCCAAGTCTCCTATCTCTTCTCCATCTCTCAGAATGGGGGAGGGGGTCGGAAGGGGTTAAAACCTCTCAGGCGCATCGGCTTGGTGGGTGCACCAGGTGGTGCTCAGCGAAGCTAGTTCTGGCCACCTTGTGAAGAGCTGTACAATTTCTGTGACCAGAGTGGCTCATCTGCAGTATTTCAGAGCTTCCCAATTGTTTACAGCTGCCACCAGAGCGATTCCTTTTAGCACTAACGAAAAGAACTAGCAGAAATGCAGAAAGCCCATCCCAAGCCAAACAGCGTCATCTCTAATGCGCTTCTCTCCGCACTACTACAGATCCCAGTCAGCAAGCCTGTAACGAGCCCTTTCCAAACGACTCGAATAGGACTCTCTCCATGCCCACAGGTAGCTGACACAGAGCACAAACTTTGGATTTTTCGCCGCTTTTTAACCCAGAAACTGGCAAATCATAATTCCAACACACGAGCATAGAACTGCTGTAGCCCTCTGTATGCGATAGAGAAAACATGATAGACTACTTACCTCTGAAATTTCCAAGAGATTCTGATTTGCCACAATTTTGCTAAGTTCGCCTACCAACGTGACATGCTTCGAAACAGTTCCTTCAAAAGCAAATAAATGGCAGCGAAACTTATGTGCCGTAGCATGATGCCGAAATACCTGAGATCTTTTTGAATTGCGGATATTCCTCTACAAAATTCTTCATATCAGCTATTGATTCTAAATTTTTGTGAATTTGAGACTTCTGCTGGAACTCGTTCATCAGCAGCTTGATATTCTGGCCAATTTCTCCGAAATTAGATGAGACGTTCTGGAATAATAAGTTAACACTTCAGATACATACTGTCTTTGTCATTACTCGTACTTGTCTTTACACATACTCTTATTCAAGATGTCGGTCGGGAGATCTACTTTGCGGCGACGACGCAAACTAGCCGGTATTCCCTAGCAAGTTGACTTGATATACTGCAACATTTTCCCCGTTAAATCAATTAGGTGCTGTGCCGATGCCGCGCATGTGACAAAACCTGCAACTCCGCGTCGCCGCAACGCGGATCTCTCGACCTGCACCCAAGAAGAGGTCATCACAAAAAGAAATCACAAAACCTTCGCGTAGAATTCGTCGTGCAATTCGCTCAGAACCATACTTTGGCCATCTACCGAAACTCTGTTGTTGTTAATAGTGATCAGCTCGTGAACCTGCACAAGTTTCACTTACAGATGTGAATCTACTTGAAGTAGGGATTTCATCATTAAACTAGCGAATATGCTTGAGAATATAATGTAGCTAAAAAGCAAAAATGGCAAAACAAACCATTGCTTCATAAGTCCACTGGTTCAGTAATGGTGTTACCGGATCTTCGCTACGGTCCACAACTAACAAGACGGCATCACGCTTTGCATTATCAAAGAGGCCCTCTTCACGTCGCATAACCTATAAGTGAAGAACTATCAGGATTCGATTAGTAGAATCTATTAGGAAATCAACTGATGCAACGGCGAGAATAGAGACACATTCCGCGGTTGGAGGTTGTAGAAGTGAAGATCACATATTAATTTTTAGCAGCTAATTGACTCATCAGTGAAAAATGAAGCGGAAAGGTTGTACAGTATCTTTCGCTGCGGATGCTGGGGCATGTCAGGGTAAAGGCTAGGTTTGGCGTAATGCCAATCCTTTCTCCATCCTCTGTTGAAGAGGGCAAGCGACACTAATTAGTGAGAAACAAGCTCGCGTTGCACCAAAGCCGACCCCCTGACACGCCCCAGCATCCGCAGCGAACAAAATAAATGAGTGAATTGTGTTGAGTCGCGGCAGTCCGGCGCGAAAAATAGTGCGAGTATTTTAGTTAGTTTGACTGGATCAGCTATGACTGCATCCAGCTCCGCCACGTTGAATCGGTTTGGTTTTGAAGGCAAATGCCAAGTGTTGACTCCACAAATCACGCCTCCTTCGCCACGGTTGCCGCGACTCAGGAATAACAGTATACTCCCAAAAAAGCATGCGCTGCATGGAGACGCAGAGACGCTCAGCGAACTCGACTACCCGGGCGATCAAAGCTGATTATCCATGCGGGGTGTGGAGCATCAATTGCCGTGAGTGCGGCAAAATACGCGTAGCAAGCGGGTGACGCACGCTGGCCTCGCACCAGGACCCAACCCACTCAAAATAACAACTACGAACACGAGGTCTACGGACAACTTGAACTTAATCCCTTTGAACGCGTCGATCTTCTCTTTTTCTCTGCACTCTCTCGTCCGCATGGCACTCTATGGCCGTTGTGACTTCGCTCACTCCAGCTTTTCACCGACTATAAGTAGCTCACCCACCCCGGAGTCCCTCCCCTTGAAAAATCCCGTTTCCTGACTCGCCATACGTTTTTTGCACGTTTCGATGCTTTGGCAGCCGCTGCCCTCTACCCGTCTGCGTCACAGGGTTTCGTAACAGGACCATGCACAAAAGTTCAAGATGTCCCACTAGCTCTCTCTGTGCCTGTGTCTGACTAACCAGCTAGCTAGGAAACACTACCAGGGCGCACTAGTCGCGGAACGCATCTCCAAAAAAATCTGAACGCACCTGATTCAAATCTTCGGCTAGCCGTTTGCAATCTTCCGATGAGCGCTGATATCTTAACATTCAGTATTGCACCTTTCCAGATGAAAGCGAATGCACTTACCTTATTAGAGGTTTCTTCTTTTGACTCAGTAATAAAGCAACCAACGCTTGCTTAATACGAAGAAAGGAAGAAGCCGTTACATTGAAGGATTGATCATAAATATGTTTCAAATTCACACTGAACAACGGTGCACTCAGCGCTATGCCATCGACGAAAAACTCGTGGACTTCTCTTACCTGAAAATACGTGCAGCCTGACTAATTTATCTCACTACCATACTCCCTCCCCCCCCCCCGTTCGAAGCAAGTTTTTGGGGAGTGGTAGGGAGCAGGTAGATTCGAATATGGCGGGATGATGGGATGGGAGAAGAGAAAGGGGAGGGCGTACCAGGAAAAGGAAATATTTTGCTAGTAGCAGCACGTGCCCTGGCGCTAATAAGAGAGAAAGAACGAAACTCATAGATCGCTCCAATGAATGGGAACCGATGGAAACGCTAGAAGAACATCATGAGGACACAAAATGCACGTGAACTTGCCTCCACCCCTCTTCAACCTCCCCTCCTCTCCTCCAATATACGGCGTCTCGATCGAATAGTGGGATAAGGGGCATACCACAAAACACCCTCCCGCTAGTGACCAAACACGAGCCCTTCATTGAGATTCTACAACCATTATTTATATCGACAACGGAACCCATTTAGTGTGAAAAGAAGATGACCGGGAGAAATTTCATGAACGCAGGAGAACCCAAGGGAAAACGACAATAAAAATAATAATTTGATATGAAAACTATAGAAATAATCGCAAACATCCAACAGAAAAAGTAGAACGATATAAAAAAGAAAAAATCAAACGAATGATATCTGAAGATGGAGAGGAATCGCTAGCAAGTTGTTCAAGCTAAAGGATCAGGAAGAGATGATAGACTACATTGAAAACTCACGGCCTCGTGTTCGTCAGCTTCAGCTAATGCCTTCAGATCAGTTTTACTAACAATGTTTGAAAAATCTGAAAACAGTAACAAGTAGTGCAAACGACGAGCAGTTCGGCTTGGTGGGGGCATGGAATGGTACTCTGTTAAACTTGTACAGGGTACCGTGTGAAGACCTGCACAATCCTATGACCAAAAAGGCTTTTTCGCAAGATTTTGCAGCTCTTACATCCACACTGATACCTGTTAGCCACATAAACCAAAACAATTGACGAATGGGTAAAATGCCCCTCCAAACCGAGCGACTAATCCTTACTACTGATACAACTCACAAATATAGTATTGTGCGTATCTTGGATTTCGTAGCTCTGTGGATAATAATTGCACATTATCTGGTGTAGGCCGCACAAACACGAGACATTTGAGGTGTTTAATTGGCTCTCTTGGAACTGGCGAATCCAAGCGTTCGAACAGGTACACCTTAAGAATGTGATGCTATTCAGTTTTCCGAAAATAAGAGATGAAGGAAAGTCTAGCATACCTCTTTCTGCATCATTTCAGATTGCGCGAAAGCACAAGAAACTATGGTGGTCTGAAATATGAAATAAGCAATTAATTATAAGAAATATGAAAATGAAAATGTACCGTTTCCTTGTCCATAAGAATGACTTTCATTTGAGGTCCAGCTAAATTCACCATCTCTTTGATATAGGCACGAGCCGTGCCAAGGACGTCCATACCTAGAAAAGGACGATACAAATTTCATAACATTTCAGAGCTCTAAAGGCAAACCCCGCGATTGTATATTGATGGATGATGGCGTACATACAAACCTATAGTCGCTAAGTGACACGAGAAGAAAAAACCAAGAAAAAAAATCATGGGGACACCCCAAGTAAGGACCTGGCGGCATTTCTGGACGAGTTTTTCGGGCCTGCTCTTTTCATGCTAGCAAGCGATATCCTGGCCCCATGAGGCACTATTACATTCTTCACGTCATCCTATGTTGATACCACAGCAAAAAAAAAACCGAAAACCGAGCTGTGAAAACTGAACTCGTGGCAGAAAACAGCTTTTCGGTTTTGTTGGGCGGGACAACTACTGAAGACGTCAGAACCACCGTTTACGAAGGCCACAGCGCCTTCTGCACTTACTGTGAAGCCGCGAAAGAGGGATGATCTCAGACGATGAAGATCAGTTTACTTGCACAAAAGGACGAATAGAATTACTCAAGCGCGAAGACTGTCTTTCATAAATAGAACCCGTTACAACGGCGCAGCTGATGACGTAACTCGTAGTAGAAAGGACTTTCTTCCTCCTCTTAAGTCCTTCCAAGACAAATTTCTAGAAACTTACCGGGTTTGTGAACGGATAAAGGTAACTTCTTGAGAACGTAATAGAATTGAGAAGACGAAAAATCAGGAAAGCAGCGAGAAAAAAAAATCCGGTTTCCAATATAGGTGTTGCTCAACGGCAAACACAATAAACAGGATGCCCTGGCCATCTGGACAAGATTTTACAAGAAAAGAGCACGATGGACGTGAGCAGTGCAGTGGAGGAGGAAGCGCCGGAGAGCCGGACGAGTTTTCGCGCGATCGAAAAAGTGCTCCTGTCGGAATGACGTGGTGGCCACGCCTTTGCCCACCCAGCTGTGTGCCTGGTGGGCGTTTTGTGGAATTCAGGCCATGGAATCGGTCGCTGACGGCACAACGCCGGCAGTACCTCCGACAGTCGGTCCCGTGGACAGCACTGCCTCGGTGACAAATCCCATCAAACGGAGAATTGACAAACTCGTCGCCAGTAAATTACATAATGATCCCGTAAGTTCTTATTCTCTTGAATATTTCTTTTTTAAAAGTACTAAGCCGTGAGGATTTCCTCGTGAACAAGAATCAAGAAGCGCAGAGCAACCCTTTCTTCACTAGCAGTGATGGTTTACGCGTGGGATTTGTTGTATTTGGTGGGCAATTTGCGGAATTTATCTTTTATTCAACGACAGCGCAGCACAGCCTCTTCGTTTTTTGCGATTTTTGAAGAACTGCTCGCTATACGATCACATACACTCTAGTTCACTGCGGACGGTTGGGCTTGTTAGGCAGGATGAGTGTTCCATCCCGTTCAGGCAGTTCTCATAGCTTGTTAGGAAGCACGGATGCGAGATAAAAGTGTAGATAAAAGCGAGTAATTACTAACGATTACTATACACTCATGTCATTTGCTCACTTCAAGCAACTGCTGACAGGCGGTGTTTGGCGGCCGGCCAAAGCTCAAGCGCTGCCTGACATTATGTCCACGGGCCCAATCGTCTCGCGAGCGAACTTCTATAGGCTACGCGTTCCCATTTTATTTTTGGCAATTTGTTCAAGCATCTTTACCAAGTTGTCAAGGTGTCAAGCTATGGGTAGTACTAGCAGTTCCAAGAGGCTACTTTTTCATGACTCGTCGTCGAGATCTTCGTCAAAGGCCGTTTGGCTGCAACGTATGGGAGGACGAGTCCACTCCGGCACTAGGATAGTGGGGGGGGGGGAGTCCACTCGACGCAGGGTCTCGCATATCCGTTCTAATCACGGTTCAAATGCTCCGTTCATACTTCGCGATACGATGCACGTGAATTACGTGGGATCCTTGGGCGATTCAGATCGCGAAGAACACGTTCTTAGGTTAGTGGAAACATTGTTTTCTTGCGTGCCTAGGCGACCCGGTGTTGTTGGCGTTCTTCAACTGAGCAGCTTTCTGAGAGAAGGAGGTCAGCAGCGCGTCGACTATTGCTCTCGCTCTGCACACAAGCTAATGCCAGTTATATGTCCGGCGTTTTTTGCAACCTTCATCCGTCAAAGCCATAGAGACCCAATGCTGGTTTCATACTGTGCGACGTCGTCGTCAACGTCGACGTATACGGACGTATACGGCGGTCTGTGACTTACTTTCACGAACACGAAATATGTATTGATCCGACGAAACCGACGTTTTTGGCAACTAGAGACTAGATACGTATCGATCCACGTGTCGAGGTCATCGACGTAGCCGACGGCAGAAGATTAGATACGTTTCGACTGACATTGAAAACCTCGGTTTCGTCAAGTTCGTCGGTTACGTCGGATCGATACGTATATAATCTTCGCGAACTAGTCGTCGAAACGTCGGTTACGTCGACGTTGACGACGACGTCGCACGGTATGAACGCCGCCTAAGATACCGAGGCTTTTTGGTGCACCAGTTCGCCAGGATACGGTAGTCGTACTCTGTGCAAGGAGCTCTCCAAACCTACGATTACCTCTAAGGCTCGTTTGCCATTTCTCTGATGGTTAGCAGTAATTTCATTCCTTGTTGGAAGGGTGAAGAAACGATTGTGAGACAGCCGAATGAAGATTTCTCCCAGAAATGTAGTATGAGAAGAGAGTGGATGAATCTTCACAACACGGTAATTTCGGTGGCAACCAAACCTTTACCGTAACCCAGAAAGGCTTTGAATTAAAGAGTCAGGCATCCTATACTAATGGAGAAGGGTTTCGCTGATCTTTTCATAACAGGGAACATGATCGTAATGTGTTTTTTTAATCTGGACCGGATTGCCGCGGTATGTTGGACAAGAGCCAAGTTCTAGTTTGCTGATACTTCTTCCAGTGATGCAAAATTATCTGTTAAGGAGTTTGTGAAAGTTGTGGACTATGTGGCTCCTATGGTGGAAAATCTTGACATACACACGGAACGTCGCCTTCTTCGAAATTTAGAAAAGCAACAGATGAAACTCAATAGGGAATATTTGCAGGAGTTTGAAAAGGTTTTTTCATTGGTTTATTTTTTCATTTTTCATTTCTGTACACCGTATAGTACTAGACCATAGACCACAAGGTAGGGATCGATTCGGGGTGAGGGAATATTCATGAATCGCAAAATTTCCATTCGGGTTTACGCCACAATGTTTATGGACGAATATGAATCTGAACGCAGTTCGGCTTGGTGGAGGCATTTGGCCGATTCCCATGGATCACTGCCGAAGCCCCCTGTGGAGAACTATAAATACCTGCAAAACTATGCAATAGCAAGAGTTTCGTTTTCTCTTGACAACAACTACAGGTCTCACCAACGTATAATTGATCAGGGAACAAATGATAGAAATGCACCCTCCCACTGAACGGAGTAGCGCCTGAATGTGTAGCTTTCAAACGTTTAGGATTTAGTCAGGCCAAGATTTGATATTGAATTTCTTGAATTCTATGTGTTCAACATATCCCAATGTTATCATAGATTAGCTAAGCGGATTACCACCTCCGCCTATTCCTCTGTAATCACCCTTTGTCGATATGGTGCTTCTTGGTGAGGGAATTCTCAAAGTTCCGATAGGATGACTCGTCTTAAGCCACGCTTGTACCCGTCGAACACTTGGAGCGTCCATGAAAAGCATGCGATTGAGATGAATCACTTGGTTCTGCCCGGTGATAAAGCTGTAGAGCTCCAGAAGTATTGAATTCGAGTCAGTCTCACCCAGGGCACGTTTTGCGCTGGGATCGCCAACGAATGGTCTTACTTGCTTTGAGAAAAGTGTTTCCGTGCTTGATTTCAAGTGCGTTATAAACCTCCCCGCCCCACCTCCCTTATGCCGACGGTGCTTGCGTTTTGAGGAAAACGGCAAATGTTTGGAAAAGTGAGAGAAGCATGGGAGGTGGTTCGATGAATATAATGGTAAAGGCCATGCATTGGGAAGGGATGTAGGTAGGCCGAGAGCGAGGAAAAATTTCAGGCGAAGTCATAGTATTTGCATATTTTTGTGAAGCCAAGGGACAACTGCCATTAGTTGGGGATTTGTTGAGGACCCGCACGACCCTCCCCTTTTTTGGCGAAGTTGATGCGATCCGTCAGCGGGGGGCATATAGTACTTTTTACCAAAAATTTTGCTGTCGAGCGGGGGAGGGGGAGGGGGGGCATATAGTACGTGAAACAGGAAAATCACCAAAAGTCAACCGCCACTCCCACAACAACGTAAATACGACCCCCCTCCCTTTACAACGTCCATGAAGCGAGAAAAATCAACTATCAAAAAATTTTTCTCAGCCCAAATACGACCCCCCTATTGGGGATTCCCCAACAACGATGTGCCCTGTTGTGAACGGTGGGTCGTGTCCTGATTTCATCGCTTTCCACATAGGCGGAGCTGACGAAAACGAATGGTATCTATTCTTTTTCGAGTATCCTCCGTTTTCAAAACTCTGAGTGTGAACATAGCCTTGTCATGACTACTGGAAAATCGGGATGTGTTTCATGAAGGTAGGGAGTGAAGGTGAACTTTGTTTTAAAACTGATCAAAACTGACACTACCATGGTGGAATCGAATTATGGAGGAGCTGGGAACGAGTATTCGTAGGTTGGATGTCAAGTTTGAATCGGAACTTGCGGGAAAGAAATTGCACCGCGGTTCGGGCACGTCGTGCGTGGGGATCTCCAACGAGAGAGGTCGTACTTGGTCGCTTGGTGAGGTGCGTGATACTCTTCTCCCCCCTCTTTACCCGATCTCTATGGCATCTTTTGGGGACAGGCTGGACAATTCAGGGAAAACTACAAAAACAACACCAGAAACACCGGGGGGGTCGCACCAGAGGAGAAAGTCCCCTGAAGGGGTTGTGTGATGGCTCTTAGCTCTGCTGCCCTTTGATCAAATCTCAGGTCGGCTCCTACCCTGCCCAACCAAGCCTTTCATCCCCCCGTGACCAGTAAAATGGTATCAGGCTCAAGAAGAAGGGTAGAAATGCTGACCTGTACCGGCCACAAAAGCTATTGTATAGGCCAGATGACATTCAAGAGTTGCTACGATTCCGAGTCCATGTAAAAATGCGTGGCACATCCTAAAAAAGGACGAACCAGCGGAATGATTCATTATTTTTATGTTGCAGGTGAATGCACATGTGCAGGATTTTGCCGAGAAAGTTCGTACAATGCATAGAATATGCTCTGATCTAACCAATCGTATACAACAGAACAAAGAGAAAACTCAGGATCTGCTCAGTAAAACCAGCGCTCTACAAAACCAAAAGTTGGTTTATTTTTCGAATGAGGTTGTATTTTGGACTGAATCCTTTCACTTTGCAGAAAACGTCTGGAATCAAAGCAGAAAGCAATTGATGATTTCCTTGGAAGGTTTTCCTTGAACGAACACGAAAAGAGAGCGCTTGAAGGTAACACTAAAGGTGGGTAAATGCTTCACTAGCTTGCTTTCAGTTCTGTTGTACA
>MU921208.1:4242-18087 GCA_036418165.1 Cooperia oncophora
AAACGTGATACAGATAGCCCCAGCTGCTTCGGGAAGTTGAGTGGAACATATCGGCTTGGCTCGCAAGTTGTGGTCCCATTGCCAGCTTCCTGACGCTTCCGCTGTGGGCGCTGATGAGTGTCTTCAGGGAAGGGTTTGGGGAGGCTCTAGCTCGTTTTCCACCAGTTTCTCGCTGAAGATTTGGTTGATAGGGAGCTGGCGCTGTGCCGAATCCAGCTGTTCCGACATGCCTCAGCGTCTTCTGCGAAAGCGACTGTAGAGGTGGTGAAAATCTTAGTCTTAGACCTCACAATCATGTAGCAGAGGAATCAATAATGTCTTTTTAAATTCGTTGATTTGCTCTCATCTAGAAATTTCTTTAAAATAATTTGTAAACCTCTTTCTAGATCTGAGGTGTACGCAGCACTGAGAGCAATGTAGAATTGGTTTCGATTGTTCATTTTATTGCTGTGTACTCAGTTCAAAACTATTCTCATGTAGGTATCAAAGGAGTCGATCGTCGTCTGACGCAAGGTGTGCTGAAGCGCATCATCCCAGCGGTTGCTTCAACCAAATGCAGTAATAGCTGCGTCTTGTGCTTTGGAAGCGATAAAACTTGCTACAAAGTGAGTCTTCTTCTGACGAAACCTTTGCAATGCTTTCATATTATTCGTTCAGCACTGCCAAACCAATAGATAATTACCTTAATTTCACGGATATTGAAGGAGTATATTGTGGAGTTGTGAAAATGGAAAAGGATGTGAGTTCATCCGAGTGATATAAATCCTTACTTTATTGAATCGTAGTGATTCTGTAATCAAGGTATATATTCTAGCCAGACTGTCCAACGTGCAGTGGAGGCTATGTACAGCTACAGTGCAATAATGAGGACACACTCCAGATTCTCATCGACAAGCTCGTAGAGAAATTGTACGCTACGTTTGTTTCTTCATATAGCTTCTTAGAGCATTTGTCTCATTAAATTTATCACAGCGGTGGTGTAAGAGACCGTGGTAATACTCATTTGCATCCCTCCGAATGTGGAGATGTCAGAGTTCTTTTTCCAGCCACTTGAAGAATCCCTCGATTGAGACTGTGAGCGAAAAACTGTACATGATCAATGACCTGCTACCTGAGCTCAAAGATAAAAGTATTTCGAATCTACTGCGGCCACTAAGAGGTATTTTATACATGAACAACTTATATTTTTTTGAACAAGTGAGTGAAATTGGTGGAATATTCTCCAGAACAAAAGAGGGTGATGGGAGGAGAAACCAAATTGATAGTTAGAAGTACATTTCGCAAGAGCTGTCGAAAAGTTCGTAGGCAGCTGGGTTAAAAATCGCCAGCTTGATTATGATGCATGTGCCGGTTGACTCTCCATGGAGAAAAACAGAGAAAAATGTTCAAGGCCCCAATTAAGGCTCTTGAGTGAGAGGTGAAGACTCGTTGGGGGTTCTGGCAGAAGACCAGACAAGAGCAGCAAGAGAGCATACAAACGAGTAAGACGGAAAGTACCTACGCGGCGTCACTTAAGAAATTTTGCATGTTAAGGACAAACTGTACCCTCACCTCCGGGGACGGTCTTGCCATATGCGAAAAGAACGAGTCGGTAGCTGTAAAAATGTACCAGTCCCGGCACTTGAAACAGTGCATGAAAATGCGCGATTCTCAAGGCGCAGCACTTGCTTCAATACCAAGATCCTGCAGCCCACATCCAGCGGTAGCGATGAGGCAGAACTGAGCGCTATAGACAAGTGGCGCGCTTGGCTATGGTCAAGCATGTGGCAGGCAGTGCAGCAGTGCGGGCTATGTCCCAAATGGCATCCGGGCAACGGCATCCTCCGACCCCGTTCCCATGCACTTTTGAGGGCAGTAAGTGGCTTGCTTGTGCTGCGGACCCATTCACCTACACATGACATGGACCAGGATCCACGGATGTGATTGTACAGTTTGTTCTCGACGTCTCTACCTTACAGACTTTACGACCACGAGACTTGCTAAGGTATCCATTGCCTACCACTGTTCATTTCCAACGCAGATTCTCAATTCTCATAGGTGGTCTGGAATGTACTTCGAAGTTATTATTGGTATTTTTTGCAAGGGATGGTGTGTAGCAGCTGCTTTTGTAATACATGAAGCAGAACGGACGCGTGGGACAACAACGATTTTTCAGTAGAGCGCAAGTGGCTCACAAAAGAATTTAGGCGTGAGGTTGAATGCATGCGATTGTCGGCTGCGGTCTCACACTTATTTGACGCACTCTATCTTGGGAAACAAACCATTTTCAAAGAACAGGCCGGAGTCCAAACAAGAGTTATCTCTACGTTGGGCAGATGCGATGAAACGCTGGGGTTTTAGAGTAATTCGACCATTTGAACTGAAAATTCGCCACGCCACTTGGCCTTGACCTAGGGTATTTGGCGCTGGCGCTGAAGTAACCTAGGTTACTAAATCCGCTGAAAGCTTGTATACGAAGGCCATTTAACATCTCGATTGCATATATCACATTCATTTTTGGCGCTGGCGCTGATGGAAGACGCTGTGATTATCTGCGCTCTGGTATTGCTGGCCTGACCTAAAGGAAAACACTCTTTCTCACAGGCTCAGCCTTAGAAAAGTTTAAATGGTGCTGGAGTGAATGTCATATTCGTGATCAGGGCATCAAACAACCCCATGTGCACTTTTTATCAATTTTGATGTGAAAGAAGGGGTGGCTCCAAGCCAGCGCCAGTGGCGTCAGGGGAGGAAAAACTAACTCGGTAATCATGATCAGGACATCAAATAACCATACCATGCAAATTTACAATTTGGTGGGAAAGGTGGCGGCGCCAAACTGGCGCCAATTTGGCGCGCCAGCGCCCAAAACGAGTGCTATATTCGTGATTAGGACACCGAACTATCTTCATAGACTTTTTGACTTTTTGGGGTAGTAATAGTTGAATAGTGCCATTTAATGGTTTTCGCATTTCCAGCAACAATAGTTGAGCCTGATTTCAACGTCACGCATTCGAACTGGTTACCAGGACGACTGGTGCTCTGATTATCCAGTGGAATAGGATTCGACTATAGCATAGGAAAAAAAATCATGGAAACCTTAGTTTCGGAACAGAACGAAAACTGTCATTCTTCCTCTCAGCTCAATAACAATTTTTTGACGAAAAAGGTCTGCTTTTTTCCAACAATAGTTTAGTTCGACTTCCTGCAGTGCATTATACCTGAAATAGTTCACGCTTCTGTTACAGCAGCGCAAGGCATATGTCGGCAAATCGGCTACGACCGCTCCTTCAGGTAACGCGCGTCGAATATGGTGCGAGTCCGTGGTCGACTACTGCAATGCACTGAACCTCACGCCTAAATTCTTTTGTGAGCCACTTGCGCCCTACTGAATAATCGTTATTGTAACGCGTGGGCGGCAATCGACTAGCAGCGCATCTTTGCACTGGAGCGTTTACGATAAACCTTATTGCATTATTGAATGAGTTTGTGTTCACTTCAGTTTTCAGTCACGCTTTTCACTTCAGGTTGGACCTGCACTGTCCTGTTGATGAAATAGCGAGAAATGTCACTGTCGATTTAACAAAATCATGGCGAGCGCGCGCCGATTGTAGCCGGGCGTTATATGTAATTGTGTGGGGGTCCTACCGTAACAAAATCGCTCCCTGGCAGTCACACCTTCCTGCGGTCTCTGTGCAACCCCTGGCTCACAAATTCCTTTATCACATCTCCCAGTAGTGGGTATCATCCAATGCAATGAAAAGAATACGAAAAACAACAAAAACACGGAAGAAAAACTCTTGAAAAGGAAAAGAAACTTCAAAAACTAGGCGTCTGAATTTAGGGTTACGGTAGCGTGCATCTTTTAGTGTAGTGTGGTGCGTCGAGCTTTTGCACCACGAAAATTGGGTCGCTCGTGATTTTTACGCGTTTTACCTTGCAAGATGGGTTGGAGTTGACTGTATGTGCTATGAATAAAATGTAATAAAGGAGAGCAGAATCATTCATGGGCACGAGCGCGGTCAGCAAAAAGGGCATGCAATTCCGATTAATGCCCGCCGCCCCAACAAAGAACAACTGAGCGGCTCTCCGTCAGAGGCATGTAGTAAGTGGGCGGTCCAACTGAGCGGGCGTCAGAACTAGAACTTTTAATAGCTGTAGCTCGCTTCTCGCTCGCTGTGGAGTCGCGAGAGTGGGACAGTCTCTAGCTGGGGGCCATTCTGCAATTACTAGTCGCTTGGTAGAACGTCGAAATATGAATTATGGGCGGAGATGGTTCACTGCTAGGCAGTGGCTATTTACCCTACACCTGGTGCGGGACTCAAGACTTGGATCGATCGTCAACCAAACTGTCCATCTTTCCGACTCCGAGGCCGAGAAATGGGTCAACAAACTCTTCTAGTGGTACACTGACCTCGAAGACATGAGGCCTCTCTGAGACTCTGAGTGGGAGTAGAATGCGTGTCGTACTTTGGGGACAGCTGAAACTTTATCCGTCTATGCCTAGTCGTTAAACTTGAGAGCAAGACGGCCGAAGAAACAGTCAGAAAGGTTGCAAGTGGTGTTTTTCACTGGTTTTGTGCTTTGGCGAGGTATAGAGAAGTTGAGACACTAAACGTCCGGGTCGGAGAGTTCAACGGACTGGAAAAAGGGAACGTAACCAAAATTAATGAAGGTATCGGAGAAGAGCTACAGTGAAGCAGCCGGGGGCCCCATATCAATGCAGGGAACTTACGCAACAAGCTTTTCAAGGGCCTTGTCGCGCATTTTCGACCTTTTTCGACCTGCGGAAGCTATATGCCCTGCGCGGTCACAGATATACGCTTTTGCTGCTGAGAATGACCCTTCTTCGAGAAATTGTCTGATAGGTCTTCAGGCACAACAGCACAACAAAGATGATGCAATTTGTTTAACTGCATTGAGAGCCCTCATTAATCGATTTCTATTTCAGACCTGATCACCGATGGCGATGACCTGTTGGTTGCAGATGAAGTTTTGTCGAAAGTCGTTATCAGTTAGAGTGAATTTTGTAACATGAAACTGCCAAACATTCCAGACTTTTTCTGTAAAGTATGATCTTGAATAAATATATAACATTAGTTCTGTTTCTTCGTTATTGAATACAATCTATAGTGTGAAAAGGACCATCAAATATCGATTTTACTACCGCGTTGATGCGGATAATGTTAAGGACTAACGTTTCTGTTGCAGACAGCAATTTGGTTCGTAATAAGCTGGGTTTCAGAAGGAAGGATCATTTTTGTCGTGAAGCAATGACTCACTGCTGAGAGGGAATCTGCACGCAAAAAGTGAGGTGGATTTTGATAATTTGTCTAACTCAGCTCGACGGGTTGAATTTGGGTGTTTCCCCAAACCGAGGTCATCCAGCTTCACTACGAGAAGAGAAATTCTTAAAATAGTGTATATTGAGAATCAAAAAATTCTGGCAAATCGTCTTGGCGTTTCGAAGAAAGGGGAATGGCTGCAATTCAAGAAAAATCTTGCAAAACCTATTTGCTGGCAAAAATATGACCGATACCGCTTCCTTGTGGTCTAAAGTTTTCCTGAAATGGTCATGAGTAATGGGACGCGAAGTTAGATCTCATACATTTGCAGCAGTAGAAAAAAACAACTTCAAGAATCGAAGGAACGCTGACAAAAAACTTCGAACAAGTCGAAGGGTGTGTGTTTTTGATAGTTTGGTCATATTTTTATGCACTGTACAGTGAAGTTTTGTTCTCCCCAATTAAGTCCGCAAGTATGTTCGCCGCTCCCACGGTGAGTGTACCGCTCGCAGGGTGATGGTGTTCTGACCCTTACTAAATAGTTTTTCTAATGCACTTGAACACGTGGTGCTTTTTCTAAACGTTCCTTCAGGTGAATGAAGCCGCGACGTACGTGCACTGTATGTGGTAAATGGACGACTGTCATTTATATGCACATGGCCTACGCCCATGGCTGGAATGATCAACAGATAAATGAATTAAAAGTGGCCATTAGAAATGAGAAGTTAATAGATCGGAAGACCACCATCGTATTTGAGTGTCAACGATGCGGATTAGGGTCAGTTTTCCATACAGAGTTCACATTTTTTATTCGAGGTCTCATCTTATGTGAGAGGACATTCCGCGCTAACCTTATGGGCGGGTGTACATTGCTTTCCCTCTCCTTGTTTAATCCTATTCTATGTTATATCAGAAAGAGAGGCTCATCAGAAGGCGATTTTATTCAAGTGACTTTGCCTGGCTGGCTACTGCTGTGCTCGGAACGTTTTCTCTCATGGCTGCCAGCATGAAAATTCACGCAGCTCTTTGCTCTCTCCGCAGTCCTTATACTTTCTCCACAGTTAGTAATTGTTCGCGCGCTTGATAAGTTCAGTTTGTTGATGTGTCTATTTTTTATTTTTTGAAATATATAAGAATAAGCCCCCTTGGAGAGACTGGGTCAAGATTTTGGAGTTTAGGATCTTGGATAAAAATTATTGCAGCACATCATGATCAAGCCAGATTACCGAGCAGCGGGCCGGGTATGCGCCAGCAGAATTCAGCAATCACAAATGTAAAATGCATGGTATGGCTGCGAAATCTATCCAGAAAGCGAGAAGTGCCCAGAATCTTGGGAATGGCGGAGCAACATTTCGTCGCAGACCTATTCCCAAGAAAAGGCATAAGATACGATGGTGTATCAGAGACTCGGCCCACCAGAAGCGGAATTGTGCCTCAAGGCACCAGTGCGTAGCATGCCTCGGGGGGGGGGAGGAAGGCGAACCCGAAAATTGATCAATCAGTTCCAGAGTACTCCAGGTAAAGTAGTGAGGTCGACGAGGGGTTGCCGCATGAGAGAGCTCGAGATCAGCAGAGATCATCTATGGATCATCAGTGATCCAGTGGCAATGCATGGTTAATAGACAGTAAGAGACCGCACCACTGGTAATGTAGAGCTGGATAAGTGCAAATTTAATCGGTATTGATCTAGAGTAACAGCTAGATCGCTAGATAATGCGGGCGTTCCTCTAGCTGAACACGACTGATTTGGCCGCGGCTCGCTCTTTCAATGGGGCAGCGTCCAGACTTCAGTCACGCATTCGACACGATCGATGCGCATGCTATCACCTGCGTCGATCGCGTCGAACGCGCGACTGAAGTCGTCGTGAAGTTCTGAGACGCTGCTAAGGTATGCGCCGACGTTTGTCACGGTCCGACTGGTGGGTAACAAACTTTACGCTACTTTTATTGTTGATTCGTTTTCGAATGAAGAATGAAGTTGGAATTGACGTAGTCCTTCTCCAAAATTCATTTCTTACTTATTGCCTTTCAGATTTAGTTCTGCTAACTGGGTTGGCATACCATTTGGCATCATGTCGAGCACGCTTCAGACTCGGAGGGCCGTCATCCAAACCTGTTAAAGAGAAGCAGTTCGAGTATTCAATCGATGGAAGCAAAGAAGCACCAAAAAATCTGCCAATTCGGCCACCGATAATGCCTCCTTTACCTGAACAGTTAAGTGAGTCAGAAAAAGGCTCGGTACTCTGTCCAGTACCTCGTTGTGGAGGCCGATTCACTAATCATGACAGCCTGCTATCACTTGCATGATTGAACACTCAGAACTAGGAGCTGCAGGAACACGTCAGAACTTTGCCATACGACAGTATCGTTTCGAGACTAAAGAGGAATATAAGGTTCGTCAATTTGTCTACCCATAGTTGTGATATTTCGTTGCCTCATATAAGTTAAAGGCAGTAGGCACAATGGCTGGGGCAGGCGGTTGTTGCCAGCATCATTGGTGGAAGGGCCGGATGGGCGTGGTCAAGCGCCCTCTCTTAGCCCTTTAACCAGTGACACCGGCGAAGCCGCCCGCCCCAGCCATCGTGCCCACTGCTTTTGAAGACACGCAGAAGCAAGGATCAGCCCGGGCGATAGACAGAAGAAAAGTGATCAGAGAAAAGAAAGACGAGCTGGACGGAACGTATGACCCCTACAAATGATTTTGCGTCCCACACATCTATGAACGCAAGGGCCGTTCTAATCTGGATATTACCACCGACTGTTGGGTTAGGTTACTTTGCCGAACGAGAGTTTTGATACCTCTGTAACTCCTTTTTTTAGCCGCAAATAGAGCACACCTCTGCGATCTCGGACCAAGCTATTATGTGGAGAGAAGAGCGTCTCTCACTCGGTCCTAATGTTCGATCTGAGCCCACACAACTTTTGTCCGTCTCTCCTCACTCCTTCTGACTGCCTTGTTCATTGCGATTCCGCGTTTCTCTTGGATTTCAGGGAGTCGTGTATTCCACAGGATCTGTTTCACAGGAGTCAGGTTACATATGTCAGAGCTGAAGAATCCAATTGAAGTCAGTAAGAGCGTCGGCTAAGAAAGGGTTAGTTGATGAGAAGGCGCTGGGCCAAGCTCCAACTGCCACTGTATGACCAACCACTCTCCAAGCGCATCCTTCCAATGACGCTTGAGTAGCTGCTTTGACCAATCATCTTTTGAAGGAAGCACTCGAGCGATTCCTGGGTAACAACTAGAGCCCCTGACATGGAAGCACTATATCTGCCATTGCAAACAGAACTCGGAACTGATTGGGATCGTAGGGCGGATTGTGGATTTTTATGTGGTAGCCACCGTCCAGTAGTGGCACACTCCGCTTAATTTATTTGGATCTCCTTCACCTTAACCACTTTTTTTGAGCTCTGGACTGAGTGAATACTGTAGTTACATTCCGCGCCGCCGAGGGTGGACAAGTCTTCGCTGATTGGCAGTCTCCTGTTGAGATCTGTCAATTCCTGTAAGGCAGGAGTTCGTTCACTCTTGACAAGAGTGCACTGGTCTCGCGTTATTTTTGGAAGAAGTTTGCAACAGAAACTGTCGAAGGTGTACAGTGCCCCCTCCCCCTAACAATAAGCTGAACAGCACCCCAACCAATCCAGGCACTTCAGGTAATGCAGTAATTCGCGGCACATGCAGGCTGATCCAGCGCTTTATGTATTGTAGAAGTATAAAGAACCGTGGATATCCAGTGCAGGAACATTGGCAACGAGTTCACATTGAGAATGCAAGCGATTTGGTTTCTTAATGTGAACTTTCTCGTTATATTTTTGGGGTGTTGCACGATAAATTTGGTCATGACCTTAAGCATTCATAATTTCAGGAGTGGTTATATCAGCGTTGTGAGGAAACGTGTACCTGCTTTTCGACGAAGACATCAATGTGGTCAGGTTATGCGATGTATCGGTGCAATCGAGCTGGGACATTCAGGACTTCAGGAACGAATTCGCAGTGGATGTACTTCGAAAAAGGCGCAAACACATTGTTCCGCCTTTCTTAGGGTTCGTTGATCAGTTTCATATGGCTACCATTTTGTGGAGGGGCTTTATTGATTGTAGCATTTGGTGCAGAAGTGCACTAGTTTTTGTTATTATTGCAGGCGTTTTTGTTGCAGGCGCTGGGACATGCCAGGAGGGCTGGGTTTGGCGCAGCGTTGGCTTGTTCTCCACTAACTGTTTATGAGGACAGTTATATAAATTACTGGAAAACGGGCTCGCGTTGCGCGCTAATCCCACCTCTTCCTGCTGACACGCCCCACCTTCTGCAGCGAAAACGACTATATGCAGTGGCTGTAACATATGCTTGGGCGACTTTCCGCTGGTTGAGCCCAGGGATCTTTTTGAACGGGTGCTCATATTACAAAGCTTTTGAGGTGGGGAGGGGATATCCAGTCCACTTATTGTAGCTCTAAAGAAATTGTTGTATTTCACTCTCGAATATCTTTTCAATATTGAGTCATATATCACAGTACCTGGGCTGAGGTGGGTAGTGGTAAGTTCCACGCTCACCACTCGCGCGGTCTGGGGTTCAAATCCCGGTCGACACCCGCCCAGGCCAACCAAGCCTTCTACCTCCGGGGACGGTAAATTGGTACCAGATTCGTCTGGGAGGATAAAACACTGACTTGTACATCGGCTGGCCCCACAAGTCATGGTACAAGCCACAGTACATGGTATCCCAGAAGGGATCGAATCAGTGGCGAAAAATTCATCCTGAGCCCTAGCCGCATCCCCCTCATGTCTAAGCGTCTGAAGTCCCAAATAGGGCAAATGGCTACAGACGTTTTCGGCAGAATAGGCACATTTGCAATATTGACTTCCATACTTGTATACTCGAAATCCCTGAGATCGGGTAGGCGTGGCCGCATGCTTCAACTTAACCTGAAGGTGTCTATGCTTCTGGTGAGATATTTTCATCTTGACACAATTGTTGTCGTGTCTCTGTCCAACAGAGAACAAGATGACAGTTGTCCCAGACTGGAATATTCCACGAGTAACCAGTTCCGTGCCATGTTCAAATGCCACGCCTACTCTGGCTCAGGGATAAGGAGTGTACTTATTCGACAATATCCTGTTTTATGCTATCCTATATTACTAAATAAAATCCAAATTTTTCTAAAACTCTGAATCATTTGATCAAGCATTGTTGTAGACAAGTGAGTATACCGATGGAAGCGTGGATGTCACTTGTTGTTTCGGCCACATTTTCCACGAGCTTGATCCCACCGCTTTGAGGCTAAATGAAAGGTAAGGTCGGCTATTCTTCACCACTTGAGCTACTCGAATCAGTTACAGTAGGTAGGATGATTTGTTGTCGGTCAATAATGATCGCATAGGTGGTCCCGTAGTGCGGAAGAATTTAGTGGAACTACCGAATTACGTAAAATTGGGCACATGTCCCTGTAGTTGACTTCCTGCAGTGAACGACTTTACGACGATAAATGGGCTCATGTTCGCTGAGGTTAATATTGCACCTGCTGCGCATACGACGTCACTTAGGAAATAGTCCACAGAAAAACAGTGTGTACAGTACACCGGAGAATTCCGCGTGAACTTATTATAAATGTGGAGGGCCGTGAACGCACAGAATTGGGCAAATCGGTTTAGTTAAAAAGATTATCAGCCCAAGATGCTCAGGGGTGGGAACAGGGAGCGAGAGGGGCGATAGTCCCGCTTTCCACCCCAGCTAGGTGCGGCGAGGGCATAATTTGCATGGTAACACGTGCACTGGGTGTCTCCTAACGCAGTCTGGATTACCGTACCCTGGCTTGTTTTACCCAATCTCGTGATTCAATCCTACTCTATGCCTATTTGTGTGGGTCCACGAAAGACCCATTTAATCTCACGCGCAATTTCCGGGGTACTGTATACACCCTGTTTTCCGGAACATAACCTTGTACGGTGAGGCGGAGGTGGTGTAGTGACAAGTTGCGCGCTTACCACTCGCGCGGCGCCGGGTTCGAATCCCAGGTCGACACCCGCCCAATAGAAAAAACAACTGGATAAATTAGTTAAAAATGTTATTTGAGTGGGGGGGGGGAACAAGGAAGTTAGTTTAGTTTCCGTTTCGCACGTGCCCTTAGACGGAAACTAAACGAATAAATATCCTCCTTCCGTGCTCTTCAGTAAGGAAAGGAGGAGAAAGCAATGCAATGATTAAATAGAAATCATAAAAAAAACAGTGTGTACAGTACACCGGAGAATTCCGCGTGAACTTATTATAGATGTGGATGGCCGTGAACGCACAGTATTGGGCAAATCGGGTTGGTTAAAAAGATTATCAGCCCAAGATGCTCAGGGGTGGGAACAGGGAGCGAGAGGGGCGATAGTCCCGCTTTCCACCCCAGCTAGGGTGCGGCGAGGGCATAATTTGCATGGTAACACGTGCACTGGGTGTCTCCTAACGCAGTCTGGATTACCGTACCCTGGCTTGTTTTACCCAATCTCGTGATTCAATCCTACTCTATGCCTATTTGTGTGGGTCCACGAAAGACCCATTTAACCTCACGCGCAATTTCCGGGGTACTGTATACACCCTGTTTTCCGGAACATAACCTTGTACGGTGAGGCGGAGGTGGTGTAGTGACAAGTGGCGCGCTTACCACTCGCGCGGCGCCGGGTTCGAATCCCGGGTCGACACCCGCCCAGGCCAACCAAGCCTTCTACCCTCCGGGGACGGTAAATTGGTACCAGATTCGTCTGGGAGGATAAAACACTGACTTGTACATCGGCTGGCCACCGCAAGTCATTGTATAGGCCACATCGCATTCAATAAGCCACTACGATTCTGAATGGAAGTAGAATGCGTGCCGCATCCCACAAAGGGATTGATCAACGGCGAAGACTTTATCCTTTTATCCTTTATGGAACAGCGATCTATCGAGTCCACGAGACGCAATACGACGCAACACCTCGGAGTTGGCGCTTCTGTTTTCGGTTAGCTTTCAGGTTTCACTTGGGCCTTTTTTAAGACACAGCTTGCTGAGAGAAGGCTACAAATCATGTGCTCAAGCATTTCGTATTCCTTTCCCCTTTTTTCAAAGTGTATCGAGGCGAGCGCGGTACTACATTTGCATAGTTACTATTTCATCTATACGGTGACTTACGAGTATGTTTGTTAGCTTTTCTTTATTTCTCTTATTTGAAAATGGAATGTCTTCCACAGTTCTGGTAGAGTCAAGAAAAAAAATGGAGCATTGCGTAGCATTTTGAATTTTTCAGCGTGTGCATACTTCACGATCGCATGATCCAGTCGAGCGATCCGATCGCGCGATGGCGAAGTGTGAACGCGATCTAACTGCTAGTTGTCTTGCCCTGTGGGTGTTCCGCTCACCACATTTTCGTATGAATAGGTGTAAATATGTGTTGGATAGTCCAATACTAACGATAATAGATAAAGAGAGTTTGCCTCCGAACTTCACCGAGATCCTTCCCACATCTACTCACATGACATTCCATTGCTTTTTTTTGTCTGCCGTTCCTAAGGTTACCTGTTTTGGATACCTTTTTTACAGGCAATGTGGAGTACTTCGGAAGGCACTCGAAGAAAAGAAATGTATTACCGAAATTTGCGCTCAAATGAAAGCAGAGTATCCACCTACGAATCGCCTTCATTACACAACTTCGAACGATATACGGTAAGAAGTGCGCAGACGTCGAAAGGGTCATGTGCAGTAGCGGAAAAGAGCTTGGAACAAGCAGGAAAATCGGAATATCCTGTCAAATCGTTACTTGATTTTCACTGATTCATACACCTAAATGTTGTAGAAATAGGTAAACTGTGATAGGGAGAACTATTTCCAAATTAGCAGAAAAGACACCAAGCATAAGCGGAGCTTATATGAAGAATAGATTTCGGTACATTCCGGTGATAGAGTGATTAAATGAAGCCTGCACGTAAACCCCTCGGACATCTGTGGAAGGTCTTGAAGGAATAGTCAGAGGTTTACTGACAAGACCGAGTTGTTCTATGGAATTTAAAGAACTAGGAGTCTAAACCTAGAGGCGCGTAATTCAACCTGAAGTTGGCTATTACAGGGTAACATAAGTATTGTAGACCTTGAGCTCGGCGATGACATTCGATGACTTTGTCTTGTCGTGACGGGAGAGCAGTTTTTTAGACACATAATCGCGTTGTGGAAAGTGTTGACTGAATACAATTCTCCCTCTCTAGAAGATTCCCTCCGGTACGATCTCTCTTTCACTACCTACCCACCTTCTTAACAACTTCATTGAGGGAGGCCACATACGATCTTCTTTGTGTTCCCAGCGTGCGTCTCGCTTGAAGGATGAAGTCCTGCTCAAGAACATCTTTGGAGCATTTGGGCTGCGTTTTCATTTTGCGGCAGCGACCTCCAGCGACCAATAGCGTCCACTAGCGTTACAAGCGTCAGCGACCAAGAAAGTCTAGATGTGGATTTAGCGTCTGGCAGGGTCTACCAGCGTTCGCCAGCGTCTACCAGCGTCCACCATCGTCTCGAGGGCTAGGGAAGTACACATAGGTACCGATCTAGCGTCTGCTAGCGTCTGCTAGCGTGCGCCC
>MU921232.1:1406-12906 GCA_036418165.1 Cooperia oncophora
CCTGCTCGAACTCGGCGTACCTACGCTAACAAAACCTTGACCTACATCCACCGCTGGAAAAACTTTTCGATCAAAGTGTAGTTCTTTCGAGTACAACAACCAACCTACTGGAGTGAGTGTATCGTGTGTTGCCCGTGAGAAAAGCTGATTCTGATCGTTGACTTGGACTGACTCGTACAACACTTCGTCCGGTTCGAATTTTCCCTCACCAAACGGCACTCTAATCTACGGATAATCACCATTAATAAGAAGAACAATTGTTCACATTTAGCACAACCTCTCGACTACACCCTTGCAGAGCTGCGGGAGCTACGATGAAAAGAAGGGGAGGAATCCATTTGCGAATAGACGTTCGAAATTCTTGCTTTCTAATAAGGGATGCAGTAGGGATCAAATGAGGCGGTTAGAGGCTGCGAGGTTCGATTAATAAGCTGGTTACGATAACATTTCCTGATCGATCTTTTGATGTAGCCACACCGCCAAATGCTGACTTCGCATTACCGAGGATTAGTTAAGGGTAGACTGTGGCCGGTCACAGTCGTGCCTGTATCCGGCGACATCGCTTTGAATTCTTAGCAGAGTACAATGGGATCTTTTCTCCATGTACATCTGCTTTCGGCTGAAGCACGCTACTGCGGTCCTTCCCCGATCCTTCCCAGATTCCGTGAACTACCCTGCGGCCCTTCACAGAATGTAGCCTGCATGGCTTAGATAAGGATTCTAGGTCTCGTTATTAACTAGAATGTCTCACAAAATGTCCTTCCAGTGTTTTCAAAGAAGAGAAAACTCCACGGCTGCTGTCGAATTGGAACAGCTCACGTGGAACCGTTCACGAAAGTCTCCTCCTTCCCCCGATACCCGGGACTGTCGATAGAGACCAGGATAGCCGAGTGGTTAGGAGTACGGGCTCATGTTCGCAACCACTCTGACGAAGGCCACGAGTTCGAGCCTATATTTGTGCCCTGCCGAGGCACAAACATGCCTTGCAAAAATTGCAAAAATGGACGATACCAGCGTCAGGCCCAGGTTGACAGGCCGGCTGATGGAGGAACCCGTCACAACAATCATGACAAGTCGCAATAGAATCAGTGTTAATGCTAGGACGTCACCCGGAAGTGGCGCGCAGAACCCTCGCCCGAGTTCTGTGGTCAGTATGCGAGGGCTACCGAGGGGTGAACGACCTCGGCCAAAGAAGCTAGTTCGAATTGGGACCCTGAACGTGGGGTCGCTTACCGGGAAGTCTCGTGAGGTTGCCGACCTCATGAGACGCAGGAATATCCAAGTCCTATGCCTTCAGGAAACGCGATGGAAGGGTGCGAAGGCCCGCGAGATTGGAGAAGGTGTCAAACTCTTCTACAATGGAGCAGACACCAAACGGAATGGCGTGGCCATAGCGGTGGCAGAATCCCTCAAGGACTGCGTCTCCACTGTGAACAGGATCAGTGATCGGATCATGGGAGTGAGAATGGACACGAGGAGGGGTACTGGACAGTACTGACTGTGTACGCACCAGGATCCGGTTGCTCTGAGGCGGAGAAGAATGAGTTCTTTTTGACCATGGACGGGACCATAAAATCGGTTCCGGAAGATGACCAGCTCACCTGGAAATCTGAATGGCCAGTGGGAAGTGAGAAGGGGTCCAAAAAGGGTCGCGGACGTCAAGGAATAGGAGTAAGGAACGCTGAGGGAGAACGGATCCTTGACCAAGCCACAGCGCACGACATAGCACCTTCTTCGCGAAAAGGAGGACTCAGAAGATAACCTACAGCAGTGGAGGGAGACAAACGGAAATCGACCATGTCCTGGTGAGAAGGTCGTCTCTCAAAACCGTCAAGGTACTGCCTGGGGAAGAGCTGGGCCCTCAACACAGCCTCTCCTGGCAGGCATCGCCATAGACTTCCCCAAGAAGACGACGGTGAGAATAGAGCGAAAATGCGCAAGGTAGAAAAGGATAGCCTCGGCCGAAAATACTGGAGGCTGGGCTCCCAGACCCACATGGGCCAGTCCAGGACACCTGGACCTACGCAGCAGAGGTCATCCTACAGTGTGCAAAGGAAGTCCTGGGAGAGACGCGAGGTGGTATCAGAGGAGACAAGGCAGCCTGGTTCTGAAAAGAGGAAGTCCATGGAATGGTCAGGCAGAAGAAGGAAGCATACAAACGCTGGCAAAAGACAAGGAGCCCAGAAGACTACGCTGCCTACAAGAGCTGCAAGCGACTCGCTAAGGCAGCCGTTGCTAAGGCCAAGAATACGGAAATGGACGCCCTGTACGAGAAGCTGGAGAGGCCGAGAAGGGGACAAGTTCGTCTTCCGCCTGGCTAAGCTCGGCATCGCGCTGCTCAGGACATCAGGGTCGTAAAGACTGTAAGAGCAGCAACGGGGCCATTCTCAGGAAACCAGCCGAAGTCAGAAAGAGGTGGGAAGAATACTTCGGGGACTTCTGAACGAAGAATTCCCTGCAGGGATAGCCCACAGATTGGCAGATCCCATCACTCCCTGGACGAGGATGAAGTCGCCGAGAGCTAGGGAGAATGAAAGTTGGGAAAGCAGTGGGTCCAGACGGGGTACCGATAGAGGCATGGAAGGCCCTTGGAGAGCATGGGGTGAGTTGGCTCACACACTTCCTAAACAACGTAACAGCTGAAGGAAGGATGCTCGGTTGGTGGCAAGTAGCAGCGACAATCGTCCTATTCTTAAAACTAAATAAGGGGACGCGCCGACAGTGCATAACTGCCCGCGGCTTCAAGTTGACTCCCAGTACATGAAGACTGTACAAATGCGCGGTGCAAACAGTGGGCTGAAGGGAAAAGTGTCGCTATCTCGCAGGAACAGTTATGACTTCGAAATGTCACATGATGCATATATCTCGCCAGACAGATGTGATGGAGATGGCATTTCAGTGTGGCATTGGTGGAAGCACGAGCGACGGCGACATGCTACCCTAGCTTCTGTGGGACGAAGGATTCGACCGACTGCTACGCTGTACTCTGATAGCGCTCAGAGGAGAAATTTTACGTAAGTAGGCAGTGGTCTCTGTTAGTAGAGACATGTCGATTGGGACAAAGCAGTGTCGTAGACCTTTCACGGCCAATTCACAAAAGGAGCCTAAAAATTACTGGGTAAGTGCACCAGGATCAGTCCCCAGCCGTTTTTTTCTCTAACTCTGAGATACAGGACGTGCGAAGGAAACTCATGGGAGGGCCAATGGAGAAACTATCCTTTTTAACTGACAAAATCGCCCTCATAGAGACAGCGGAGCAACTCCAAGACAGGCGCAGCCAGCGGTGGACAGAAGTGCTCGTTTGAAATAGGACTTCAGGCAGCATCGGGAGATCAGTCGAGGAACTTGCGAGTACCTTGGGAGTGAGACCTAGAATTGTAGGCAGCGTGGACAGGCGGTGAAGGGTGGCCGAATCACGAAGCCTGGCGATGGAAATGGCGGGATTCACCCGGAGTCCTGCGCGACTAGCGGTGCTCAGGAAAAGAACGTCAAGGCGCGGTTTACCGGAGCGAGAGAGTAGCCTGACAATGTGTACGGCGAGTGCAGTGGCTGACATCTGAAAGGTCCACAAAGGGCAGCTCACTCAGCTGAAATTTAGAATGGACAATGACGGTTTGGACAGGACTCAACAGAAGTCAGGCGAGGACGTAGGTAGGCAATCCAATAGACGGCTCCGAAGTAGAAACCTGAAGGCAATGGAAGAAAAGCGAAAATAGAAAGATGGATCGGGCACGTGTGAAAAGGCCTTTGATGTGACACCCAATAAGGGAATAATATCGGGATTTCGAAGCAGGAGGCGGGATGTGACACGAGGAATTTCGAAGAAAAGATGGAGGAGACGTCATTAAGAAGGTGCAATCAGCAAAAATAAAGTTGAATGACACAGCAGAGAATTAAAGTGTGATCGGACAATGTGGGCGATGGTAGTAACAAGACAGAGGACCTGCGACAAAGTAGGATAAAGTGGGCAGGATAGAAGTAAGACAAGAAAGAAGAGAAGAAGAAGAAGATCGGGATTATCGAGGAAGACATGATCGCTACACTTACATGTAAGCTACCGAAATATAAGATATTTGCGGATGTAGGTGCTGGAGGGTTACGTTCGCGCTGTAGCCCGACCTGACGGCGTTGAGAGGAGGTGACGGGCAGTCTGTGCTGATTGAGATATAAGAGGCGGTTTATCACTCCCCCCCAGCCCCCCTCGACCTGAATGCAACCGCAGGAACGATTGGCAACACTGGAAGTGGCGAGCCTAGTCAATGTGGCCGTAGCTTTTGCGAACGAAAATCAAATCCACCTTGCAAGGCGATAGAGCGGATATACACTGTGACCATGGGCAGCGACATCCTTCTGTGATGATAAATGTGTAAGCCTCTTGGTCAATGACAGAGGTGGCCCAAAGCACGAATCTGGATACGGGATAGAGTTCGAGAAATACGATTGGGCAAGCATTTTCTACAAAGAGTTGATGGAGGTAAGTCCTGTGGCTGCAGAAAGTCATGGGTGAAGAGCCGCGGGGTTGCCATTCGTTTATGCGATCTGCGAGCTTTATACATATTCGAAGTTAGATAGAAATCACGGCACTATGCAGGAAGTTCCGCCACCCGGGCGCAAATGTAAGCGGACAACGAGCCGCGAAGCGGCTGCAGAGTCGGTGAAATCCGAACCTTAGCTTAGAGAAATTTAATGCCTTCGTGAGGGAAATGCACTGTAGTTGATTCGTCTAGACGTTTATGCTCTACTCGAGACAGACTTTCTGTATACGACATACACAATTATTCCGGCGGATGGCGGATTTAGCGTAGAGTCTGACCATCTAAGAAAAGCGGGTGCAAGCAGCAAAGGGGGCCAAGAAATCTCTGTGTGGGATGTAAATGCTACATCGGAAGAAAAATGATATATATTCGGTTCTTCGGTGACTTGCCGTTTTCCTGTGCGGAAATAGGTGTAGCCAGAGCTCGTGCTACGTAGTACAAGGGTGGCCGAAATTTATGATACGAGCGCCCGATGCTTTCCTAGAGCCGCATTGAGCGTAGGATTTTGTTATGTAGGCCATCACGCATTTACGGCAATAATACATTACTTCATCTTCGATTTTATAGCAAAGGATTGTTACTTGAAACGGTTAACCATTCAGAACGTTACCTAACAGTCGCTGCACATTGTAACCGTCGAAGGAATGGTGCTGATGCGGTTGATAGTGTTACCAGCGTAAGAGTGAGGATGGTGGGTCCGCACGCTGCGAAGATTAGCGGCACTTTTCCAGCGTTAAAAGGGTGTACGGTATGCGAGCTGGATGGGGTGAGGCCTGGAATGCGAGGTGTTTCTCCGTACTGCGGCTCGGTGCTACGCGACGGCAGGCAGGGAAGAGCAAGGCCAGCCCTTGGTATTCATTATAAGGGCACGTCATCGTCGCTAGGGAACGTTGCCCCCAACAGGAGGGTCGGTACTTGGTTGAGGGGAGGAGGGCGCTGGCAGTGATCAAGCCGCGCGCCTGTGTTTCAGTTCTATATGGTATTGTTGAGTGTTGCGGCGATGTAGGCGCGCACTAGCAAGGCAAACGGTCAGAGGTCAATCAGAAACAAGGACGAAGATTTGTAGAGAATAATGAAATAGTGTGAAAGAACGAGAAAAAATAAGAGGGAGGCACAGATAACCCTTTAAACTAAGGTGAAGGTCAGAAACAGTAAACACTGTAACGAGAAGACAGGAGCTTGGGGGATGAACGGTGTTTAAAATTAATTAGTGGTAGGCACACTTGGCTTGGTCGGGAGAACGGACGGTATGCGACAACCTCGGTGGGGGGAAACAGTAGGTAGGGAAAAGTGACACGTGACACGAGGGTGTTGGGCACCAGGTATCAGAACAAAAAAACAAAGGAAAGAAAGAAAGTCGTGGTAAGGACTTATAAGAACAGTAAATTGGTCGGTTGAACTACATAATAGTGGGGATGCTTTAACAGCCAATGCGGAACCACTTATCATACAGTGTACAAATCATATATCAGGCATCATTAGAACTGAGGCCAAGTCTACTTTTCGCAGTCTGGCTCGAAAGGATTGCGTGGTAGGAGCATCGAGAACATTCCTCGGTAGTAATTCCAGCCATTTAGCACCACGGAAGAAGATCAAGTTGCGGGTATATAAAGAGTGCCTCGTGCTCAAGGTCGGCAGTTGTATGGAGATGCTCCCTGTGCGACCACGGCAGGGCCTGAAAGTCCAGTACTTACTAGCACCAAGTTTCAATTCTCCTTTTAGAAGTTTGAAACAGAATACCAAGTCGCTGATCACACGACGGTACGACAAGCTTTCTAGTTTTAAAGTCTTCAGCCTTTCTTTGTAGGACGGCATGCTACTCGAAGAAGACGAAGATAAACCACATCTATGAAAAAGTATCCTAGTGAAGATGTGCTGTACCTTTTCTATTCTCATCTGTCCCTTTCTAGTGCAGGGGCTCCAGATTTGGGACCCATACTCTAGAATCGGTCTAACGTAGGTCCTATAAAGGCTTAATATTAGGTTGTCCGGAAAGTTCTCAGCGTTTTGGGTGTTTCACTTTAAACGATCATAACTTTCTTAATACTCATCGGATTTAATCGAAATAGGCACCATTCGAATCAGCACACTTTTGCCAATGTGACAGCAGTCGAGAAATCCCATCAAAATAAAAACTGGGTGGTCGAAAATTCACGAAATCCACGAAGGCTTTTTTGCCTGGTCCTGTTTGATGAAGTATTTCCCAGCAAGGAAGTTCTGAAAATGTTTGAAAAGGTGATAGTCGGTTGGTGAAAGGTCTGGAGAATATGGCGGTTGAGGTAGAACTTCAACCCCCAATTCGTTCAATTTATGGATAGTGATTTGTGAAACGTGTGGGCGGGCGTTGTCATGCAAAGGAATCGGACCCTTTCTTTTGATAAGTGTTGGCTGCATCTGACAAAATTTTCGGTACAATTCGTCGATTTCTTCACAGTAGGGTTCTGCTGTGATGGTTTGGCCTGGTGATAAAAAGTTATAGTGGATCACACCAGCCGATGACCACCAAGCCGTGACCAGAATCTTTTTTTCGTGAGGGTTCGGCTTTGAAAATTACCTCGGTGGTTCGTCGAAATCCAACCACTGTCCGGAACGTCTCCTGTTATCATACATGACCCATTTCATCAGGTGACAATTCGGCCCAAAAACAGGTCGTTTCTGCTGCGCAAAAGCAATGCAGAAGGAACCTCGAGACGTGCCGATTCCTGCCGGTCACTCCGATTGTGGGGCACCCAATTGTCGAGTTTTTCACCTTCCCAATGCGTTCCAGACCATCTGCAACAGTGGATTTGCCAAGGCCTAGCTCTTCTGCTATCTCTCGAACTGTTTGGGATGGGTCAGCCTCCGAAATCCCCTAAAATCCTCGTCAGATATTGCTTTAGGTCGACCGCTATGAGGTTCACCTTCAAGGCTGAAATCTCCAGAACGAAATTTGTTGAGCCATTGCCGCACAGTGCTTTCTCTAGCACTATTGGGCCCCACACCTGGTTAATTTGTTGAGCTGTTTCGATTGCGGATTGCCCCAATTTATAGTCGAAGAAAAAATCGTCCGAAGTGCTCTTTTCACATGCTTGAAAAAATCTTGAAAAAGAGGGGTTTATCAAGCAATGGTGAAACGGCAATTATACCATCAGATAGCGCAAGAAATTCTCTACAGGATGTGCTACTGAGAAGCAAGGCAGAATGAGTTTTTAATCAGCAGTGAATGTACAAAAATAGGTGCACAAAACGCTGAGAACTTTCCGGACAACCTAATAGGATGCGAGCGTCTCTACATTTAACACTTCTACATATCATAAAAAGTACAGATAGGGCTTTATGAACTATTACATTTATGTGTGTCTTGAAGTTCAAACCTTTGCTTAGATGAATACCCAGATCGCGTACTTCATCAACAGTTTCTAGTATGGTTTCATTAAACCTGTACTCAATGGGTGTAGCCGATCCAAGATGGAGTACAAACGTGTTTGATAACGGCTTGACAGGTCAATCCCAGTTCTGCTGGCCCATCATCATCTTCACGACGGCTTTGGAAAGCGCATCATGGATGACAGCTCTATCCTCACTTGTGTAGACTCCATAAATTTTTATATCATCAGCGTAAAGTTGAACTTTTACCGATGGATGAGTTTTCAACAAGATAGGAAGATCATGAGTGTATATCAAGAATAAAAGAGGGGATAGTACTCCACCTTGTGGCACACCACTCGCCATCACAAGACTTAGACATAAGGCATACCTACTTTGCACACCACAAATCTCCACTCACGGTAAAACGGAACAACTAAACAGCATTCCTCTGATGCCGACTTGATCAAGCTTCATGAGAAGCTTTGTGTAACTAACTTTATCAAAGGCTTTGGAGAGGTCGAAGTAGATAATGTCAACCGCATAACCTTTATTCAAGGCCATATTCCAATCATACATGACGTCAGCTAGTTGCGTGACTGTAGATGCACCTCTTACAAAGCCATGTTGTTCCGGGGGAAGTAATCGGTGTTTCATTAACCAACTAATCATAGTGTCACGAATCAGTTTCTCTAATACTTTGATTGGTGGAGGAGTGATGCTTATTGGTCTGAAGTTCGGAAAGCAACGTGGAATTAGAAGTTTTGGGTATAGCGGTGACAATAGCTTTCTTCCACATTAGGGGCACTTCACCAAGCATTACAGAAATGTTGAATAGCATCGTTAAAGGTTGCGAAAGCGCTTGAGCACATTTGTTGAAAACAATCTGCGGAATACCCATCAGAAGTTGCTGATGTTGACCTCTTCAATCTTTTGAGAATTACAGTTAATCACGTGGATGATCGACTAGCACGACACTTATTCTAGAGAGATCAAGGTGGGCAGCATACCAAGAATTGTCTAGATCTTCCTTCATCGGAGTAAAATCGATCCTAAAGAATTTAGCCAGCGCTTCAGCTTTTTGGTAATCATCTACATGTGCATTTCCAAATTCATCATGAAGTAATGGTAAGCTAGGACTAGGCCTCAATTTAGCCTTGACCCAAGAAAAGATTACATTACTGCGTGTGCCATTGAATCTTCGTTTTTCTTGATTTGCCAAGTATCTTCTTAAGTGGTAGTCTAATTCTCTGCAAACATTTTTGTAATGAGAATCATCCACACAATTTCTCGAGTTATGAAACAGTCGATTCTTTTGAGAGATCAAATTAAAAATAGTAAATGTAGTAATTTGATATGTAAACGCGGAGTTTCTCTGATCCGAAAAGGAACGTGTGTGGCTAACCCAGAATGAACTGCAACCGTGAATCTATTGTATAAGTCATCAATTGAGACATATCCTCTGAAAAGCTCCCACCAATCGATAGTTTGAAAGTAGAGTGATAAAGCCGATATCCGTCTTGTGGAAATCGAGCAAAGCGACAAGCTGGGCAAAGGTCTTCCGGCTCCAATGCGATTATTTCAACGAAATAATATTGTGATCTGTATGAGTGATGAGTGAGTTGCCACTGGTATATGCTTCAGAATTAACGTTCGACGTAGTATGGATACCCAGAGACTGAGTTTTTTCTAGTTAGCGGCCTCAACATAGCAGTTTGACGCTACCCTTTAGCAATTGGCAGAACAGTTTTGTGGGAATTCCAGTTGAAATTAGTATCGCCTTGCCTCTATGAGACCCATTTGACATCGAATGTTGAATGAAATTCGGCCTAACATTATTGTTAGATGGCGGTACGGCCGTCGTCCAAAAATCCAACTTAATACGCTCCTGTCCTCTCTAACTTTTGTACCTATGTTCATACTCTGAGTGCCGTATTCCACTTCGCAGATCTTTTATCGACGCAAGTGTTGCACATTGAGGATAGCGTCGGCAGGGTATGAATATGGTATCTGGGTACCACTACTTCCCCAGCCCTGTTCCCGTTCACTTTTGAGCGGACATGGTCGCACGCTACTGCAACCACGTCTCCTGTTCACCTTGCACATGGGTGCGGCCGTCCTTGGAGGAGACTGTACAATTTGGCCCTAACCAGTTGATTGTCGCCAGAGGGCTGACCTGCCTTGATCAGGGTCGGATGCTTCCCTAACGCCGGCCATTACATTACTTATCGAGAACCCTTAGTCGCATTCCCATGAGGTCACAAATTTGGTTTTGGACATCCAACAAATTATTTCCTATTAGTGTTATTGCTTATAACTGCTGTTTTACCGACCGCGAGTACGCATCGAAAGTCTATCACAAGAATGCCTGATTTTTATATATGGGCAAAAGTCGGACCATCCATTGCCGTCCGACTTTTGCTAACTCAGCATTCTTGTCGGATAGTCACTTCTTACCTCATATCTCAGCATTACTTGTGATCATTCCAGCCTTTTCAGACGAAGAAGCATGATTCTGTGCTCGAAGAGTCTTCAAAAGGACTAGCTATATTCTTCGGTAAGACGGAGCGCCGAGCAGAGAAGGCGAGCGATGTCGAAACGTAATGCCAGTATGTGAGGTGCGCAGCGTTGGCGCATAAGAAGGAATTGTGGGCGAAAAAATCCTCAGAGGCTCTCTGGATTTCTGCAAGAAAGCCGTCTAATGATGACAGCAGTAGGAATGAGCGTTCCTCAACAACCAGATGACCTTAGCCGCTCATACAGCACTGAAATTCAGCCATGCATGCGTTTCCCACATATTGCTGATATAAGGAGACAGTACAGCATGCATTAGCTTACACTTCAATCCACCCAAGTTCCACAATTTAGGCAAATTATCCGCTACTACTTTCAAGCGTGGTAGTGGACAGTTCTGCATAAATTGTGGAACCTGGGTGGGTTGATTCTCTGAACCGTTTGCATTTCTCTTCGGGTTCCCGACAGAAAGTCGGACCGCTACGGAAGATGAGGCCCTCAACGGATCAGAACGTTGTGAAGGGCCTGAACACGACGATTCAGTCAAAGCGTTAAGCAAATTCGATGAAGCATCCGCATACACGAGAATTACACAGGTCTTCCTATGGCGAGGTTGCAAGAAGAGAGAAGCAGAGATGCTATTAGGTCGTGGCAAAAATAATGACCGTTTTCGCACCTGCTATGTTCCACTGATCATAATTCATTGAAAACTTAGGCAAATATAGTAATTTAATATATCGTTCGGAAGCACATTTTTCAAGCTATCGTACAAATTTTTTCCCGTTTCTCTGCCACCATTTCTTCTACGATTTTGGGTCACCCGCGAAGATGTTGTCAAGACGCGAAATCCGACTCATCATGCTTCACGAGTACAAACTCGGCCGTAATGCTGCGGAAGCAGCTAGGAATATCACCAACGCATGGGGCGAAGGTACTACAAATGAGCGCACCACGCGTAGGTGGTTCGACAAATTCCGAAATGGAGACTTCAACCTGGAAGATCAGGAGGGACGCGGTCGGCCATCGGAAGTTAAAGACGACGAATTGAAGGCATGGATAGAAGCAAACCCAAGAGCATCCACAAGGGAAATTACTGAAGAGCTGGG
>MU921262.1:0-11012 GCA_036418165.1 Cooperia oncophora
GGCTTGAAATATGCTGGGAACCTTTCACGGGATGTTTCATTCACTATCTCGTCACATATCCCACGTCTTGCTCGACAAACCAGCCGGATCTGTTTTTCGAAACCCCGTCTCCCCTCGTGGGAAAATAAGTGGTAATGTCTGTGACTTGCACAGTCTAACGATTACCGTATGGCAAAACGTCACTGAACTGCTCCCTCTCCACGAACATTCGACTGTCAACTTTCAAGATTTTATATGCTCGAATAAAATTGTATTATCACAGATGCTCCGTTATTCTTTACGAGGAGTTCCATTGATACGAAGAAAAGCTTTGCGTTCATTGTCAACCCCATCTGAACCCAGTGATGACGACGCAAAACCTTGGCTTAATCCATGGAAGCGTGCGCTACCAGAGAGGAGTGAGCACCTGTTTTCATGCTTATTACTTGTTTTCGATATTTGTTCTGATTGAATTGTAGTAGAAAACAACATGAATTCTTCGGCATCACTCTTTTTGGAAGTTTTCAAAGAACTAGAACAAGAACTTGATCGTAAATAATTATAACAATAATTTCTTTTCAGCTTCCACATTCACTTCGGTTGAAGAGGTCAAGATTGACTGGTCCTATATTGAACGACTGATGCCTCACGAAGTAGTTCCACCATTGCCCGTTCACGATTCCTATCCAACTCCTAGTGGATGGCAACCACCGCAAGGTATGAGTTCTGTTCCGTTCATTTCGAATCGTGTCTTTCTTCTGTGTTGATCGCAATATTATTCTTTCTTCTCTTTTTGATTCCATCAGTTCTTTCAAGCAGTTTCTTTTGAATCTGCATCTTTCATGCGGTTCTGATCGGACTTATTGAGTTTAGGTATTTTATTACACTAACCATTCATAGCTAGCCTTCATATCTAGAGCTTCTGTAGGCAAGCGGCACCCTTGTAGTGATCACCTGTCATAGATCATAGAGCGAAACTTCTCTGTAAGGGGAGGCATATTAGCGTCGCAAAGGTTATCCCACTAATTCATAAGTACCGAAATGATTTTATCCTGCATTGTCTGGTTCATAGCAGTGAGCTTCTACCTTGGTGTATTCTCTTTCCAATTCTCTTCTGCTTAATACTTTTGTATTGTCATGGTTGCAGCTTGGCTCACGTGTAATAGACCTCGAAAAATCGAGTTGGTCCACCAAACTCTCAAATTCCAAAAGCCCCATCTCTCCTTATCAGCTTGAAATAGGATTTCTCTATGGGTCACGAAACACTCCAGATAATACTGTGAACTCTCCCAATAATTCTGAGACTGCAACGATGCTCATCCTTCTATTCTTTTCACACCTTAACGCATTACGTTTTCCATAGACAAGCTATTGCTTCCTAATTTCGATGCATGCCACAATTCAATCTGAGGGCTCCTACCCTGTCCATGGGGCTTATAGCGTTCTTGTTGAAAAGACGAACGGCAACGAAATGTAGCTGTGGTGTTGGTGGTGTCGATGCAAGGAAAAGGTGTTTTGATCTAGAAGATGATCGTTTGAAGGTGATACTTATGGAAGGTGGAGGGGATGGTGCAGTGGCAAGTGGCACGCTTGCCGCTCGCGCGATCCAGCGTTGAAATCTTGGGCCGACTTCCGCTCATGACAAGCAAGCCTTCTACCCCCTCCCCCCCGCTCGGGACAGTAAATTGGTGAAGGATCCGACAGGGAGGCACTGACTTGTTCTAGCCCCCGCAGTCGATGGCCACATCGCATTCCAACAAGTCCGGTACGATTCTGATGAATAAGTGCCGCATCCCATAATAGTACGGCGGGAAATCGCGGCGAAAAACGCTTAACCCGTTTTATTTTATTTATTGAAAGTGGAAAAGTCAAATAGATTTATTCGATGATCTGTACGCGTATATATTGCTCTGAAGCTCACTCGTACTTTCTCAGGCTTTACTTCCCTCTCTCTGATTTTTGCTTACTTCCTTCTCTCTCGCTGCTTTGCCAGCTATTAGGTCCTCGTTATTTTCTTTCGTCAAGATATGTTTGCTCCTCGTTTTTCTCTAGCCCAATTTGGATGAACTGCCTTCGTACTTTGTTACACGGCGTTTTGGAAGGCAGCATTTTTAGCGAAAAGGAAACCATGGATATCGATTGTGTCCAAAACGCCTACTCTCCCAGAACGCTCAAAATGCCAATTTCCCCACAATTTTCTTCCTTGTTGCGAATTATGAACGCAACCTTACGTTTCCTTTGCTCAGTGTCAATTCACGTGTGTGTGTGTGTGTGGAGTGGAGCGGCCTTGATTGAAATCGAGTTAAGCAAGGGGGTTTCTGTCAAGCGCTCGCTCATTCATTTGTAATCCTAACAACACTACTAATCCACTTCCATATTCTCGGTAATTGTGGTGTTTTGTGAATGCGTAAGGCAAAGTTCCTCTTGCTAAAATCATCCGGTTATCAATGACCGCGTATTTGTCAGATCCCCCACCAAATTTGCCATATTATGTTCGAAGGAGGCGAGATCACACATTACCGCTTTACCTCAGCCGGAAGAAGGATCTCCTCAATGAAGTAACATTAGATATCGATCATGTGGAACTCGTTATTATGAAAAGAAGTTGAGGGGATGTATTCGTAGTTTCTCGGTATAGCCAATACTTACAATGCTTAAAACAATATCCATTCAAGGCCTGAGAAAGATCTTCGGCACTTTCTTGGAGACCGACACCATTGGGAAGGGACCTTGTTTGGCCTACAACATGTTGACGAATTAAAAGGAAGAATGCGAACGATAAAGGAAGGGCCTGGATCGGCACTTGTTGAAAAGTTTTTATTTTCAAGAGGATTTTAGTCCAATTAATCAGGATAGTTAGTTCGCTAGGCATCTTCAACAAGTTTGATTGCTTGTTATATTCATTTGAAATGTTGTTTATGCTGATTTCTCAAACACGATTGTTATCAGATCTTGTCTATAAAATTGATTCCTTCTTGGATCTTGGCGACGTACTTGAGGTTGAGTCCAGAAATGTTCTCTATTTTTATGATACTAACTTGTGATTAGAGCTCCCGTATATATGGTTACGGATCAGTCACTGTATGTGTTGTGACCGTGAAAAAGTGCAGAGAAATATTATCAAAATGCTTATAAAAGATTGGTAAGTGTCTGGGGTAGGCGGGGCAGTTGGGGCGGGGCTCAGTGTGCACGTTCCAGCAAGTAGTTTGAGAAAGCGCTATGCGAGAAGAGCTGCCGCTTTGCTGCGAAATTCCTCTCGGCTATATGGGTGAATCACTTAGCAAACATCAGAGCACTTGGGCTGGGTTCAAACTTCGCGACTGACGAGATCCGCCGATTTGAGAGACTCGGCGACTTGAGAGATTGCGCGACGAAGAAAGTTGAGAGTGAGGGGGTCTCCAGAACGCCGGATCGCCGAGTCTTTCACATCGCCGGATCGCTCTGTCTCCGCAGTCTACACATCAGTATCGTTATTGTCCTCGTCGCGGAATCTCTCCCATTGCCGAGTCTCTCAAATCGTCGAATCTCCTAGTCGCAATGTATGAACCCGGCCTAAAGCGCCACGAACAGCTGCTAGTAGAGATGCTGTGGTGGTAATACTGCTCGAAATTGCACTTCTAGGGCTAAGTGAGTGCATAGGGTACAGTTGTGAACACCTGACTGGATGATGACTCATTCGTTGGTTGTTCTCTTTTCGGCATTCTCGTCATAATAGGTTCTCTTGCCTGTACAGGACCGGTTTAGACCATGGTTCTCCCTTACAGTTATAGTCGGTTTGCTAAGAATTTGAGGTAGCTGTAGAAAGAGTTTTCAACAAAATGCGGATTAGCATTGTTCGGAGGCAGTTGAGTGCAATGTTTCTGGTAGCGCGCTGCGCGTTGTTTTACATCACGTCTGTTTGGTTAACTGTGGTGATGAATCATTGGCGGAATATGACAGTGACAGTTTCGGCGGCGCTTTCTCAAATGCCTCTTGTCGTCCCATAATGTGGAAAAGTATTCTCAATAGGAGGTGTAGGTTTTTTTAAAAATCATCAGAAAGCTATAGTAATATTGTGCTGGTAGCTAGCTCATGTTATTGACTGTGTAATAATGAAAGAAGAAATGATTTCTCGGTTTTCAGCCTTTAGGCTTCTACGCAGAGCTTCGCTTGCACTGCGTCCCCGTCGACGCCGTCAAATGCCGTCTAGCGCTTGCTGCTCGAATTGTTATACAAAATACTCCATTCTCAACCCGGAAGTAAGTCAAGCTTTTCTGATATTTTTCTCCTGAAGCGGGCTGATTGACTTGCTTTTGTACAACTTCTCAACTTAGGAGACTGCAAGGTGCATGCATAAGCCCACAGTAGTCTTATTTGTTAGAGAGTATCCATTTATTGATTAACATGGTTTTCCATTTGATCGTTTCATGAATCACTAATGTTCGCCGACTGTTCGACTTGAGATGGGATTTGCATCTTTCGGTAGTCCCCTCACTCGTAAGGCCCATATTAACCCATTGCGTACCGCGTGCTGCACATGGTGAAGCACTCTTAGTGTGAACTCATTTAGCATTGTTAGATGACTGGAAAGAGTAGGTATATTCCTGAAGTCGTCAGGGACAAAATATGTGTGGGGGAAATTGCGAGATTGAATAATAGCTATGTTGCTAGCATTTTTCGAGTAATACCTCAACTATTACATTTTTTAATTAACTCTCCTTTACCAATAAAACCGAAATCCTGCTTAGTATACGACTGAAAAATTGTGTAAATGGTGTGAGTGAACAGCTTCTAAGCACACTGCGTCACTTTTTCAACTCCTCTTAATTTTATCAAGCTTTTTTGGCTAGTTTCGCATTTTTCGGCTTTACACTTTTATCACGTAACAAATGAATTGGAAAATCCCCTTTAGCATACGTATACTTATAAAAGTGATGCATAATACGATGTGTGTGCAATATTTTTATGTTATATGTATAAGATAAAAATCTTATGTTTTTATACTCAGCGCGCCAGAAATCGCGTCGCGCAAATACACTGCGGTACGCAATGGGTTAAACAACAGGTTGCGCTTCGTGCAGATCAGCGAACTATGTAAGGCTGAGGAGATCGAATCAAGTGAGCCCCATTCGGTTACAAAAGTTTACAAGTGTTCTCTCGAGATGGCCTGAACCAGCTTCGCTAAGCACCATTAGGTGCTCCCATCGGGCAGAAATGCACCGAGGTTTGTAGTGGTAAGGGAAAACGGGAATTTCGGAAGCACACTCTGTCTCGGCTATGATCTGCATTTGATAAGTATTTCTTGCACCTTTGCCCTTACGTGTTCACTTATTCTTTACTGCTGCTTCCCACTGTCATCTGTGAACGCTAATAAGATGGTCCATTTTGCTTTAACTCATTTCGGAGCCTATGACATCCCCCTAGGCTAAGTCAAAAGTAATCCTGAATGCAATCGATTAATAACCTTACCATACTGGAGTAAGGCCCATTTGCAGCCCACATGAAATGTTTCCCCACATTTTTTCGTCCTCATAGGATGTCCTGCACATGAGCAGCTGGTTACTGTCTTCTCATCTGTTTCTTTTAACAGTTTCTTAGTAGCGCTCGCGTTCATTGAACTTGAAGCGCCTTTTCAAAGGTAGTGCTGTCGCAAGCGGTGGAAAGATGACTACTTACGCCGCTCTTTGAGCTGAGTTCAGCGATGAAGAGGAAAGATACGTGAGGAAAGCGATGCCTGCTCGCGACGGGACCATGGCTCCGCCCACTGGCCACGGCAACGCCCAGCTTTCATTTCAACTGCAGCTTGGAGATTGTTCCGCTGGTTGCTCTTCATGTCGAATGGTGAGAGGTATAAGGAGAAGGAGTCGGCACAAACAAGTGAGATCTCGTCCGACGACGCCCCTCTCTTCGCCTCAAGCAGAGCACGGTTCAGCATGGGACTCTAATTGGGGCATTTCGGGCGGATTTTGCTGCTTTATTCTGCTTTTCACTGTTATTTGCCATCTTGTTTAGTATTTGAGTCGCACTGATCGCTTATCTGAACGCGAAGCGTTCCTTTGCCGCTAGCAAATGTAGTCCATGCTGCTGAAGCTGTGAATTAGTAGATGAAAAAAGTTCTGCCGTTGTTTCAGGAAGGCTGTTCAAACTGTGCATTCTCATTCTGCCGGAAATGTTTGCCGCATCGGGCAATCATACCAAAATATGCCAACAAACCCGTCACCGTCTGCGCACGATGTTTTGAAAAACTCAACGCTAAGACATTGGAAAATCAAGAAAAGGATGGCACCATGGTAAAACTTGCTCAAACTTGAAAATGCATTGTTTTTTTTTCCAAAAGTCACGTTTTCTCATGTGAGCGATGACTGATGCAGCAGTTCTGTGCTTGAGCTGCGCTTCATTGTCCGCTCACTCCTATCCAATAACCAGCATGATTTTGTTGACACAGGCCTTGTTAATATGCTGCTGAAAATGAATTGCAAAATTTTCTTCCGTAGAAAATCGGTACTACAATTATAGATTATTCGAACTTCAGATTACAAGAATACCAATCGCTGATCCACCGAAAGCGCCACATTCAGGAGCGGCCAGCACGTCTTCAACGAATTGGGGGGTGCTGGCATACTCCACCATTCTTCAGGACGTGCTGCCGTATGTCGTACAAGTTTACACAAGCGTTCCGAATGCAACTTAACTGAATCCTTTCAATATTTTTTGGCCTCAGATTTTTTATCATTACCGAGCCACGTTTCTGATCTCATGCCGCATTTTTTTCAACGCCTTGTTTTCCTGTAGGTCACAGCCAACCCAGACCCGGCGTCTCGCACCATGCAAGGAGGTGGAATGAGATGTTAGCTAACCACCTGCTAATAAGGACACAGCTGTCTGGAACCAGGTGAGAGAACCCTGTGAGAAGCTGAGCAAGATTCTCTGTCCCTACTTCAGCTTTAATACGTCTGTGAGCACTGCCGTCACTTCAGTTGTACCTTACCTGTACATATTCCGAAGACCCCTCTCAACGGTCCTGCACTCACTGAGATCGAGGAGCGTTTGGCTGCCTTGCGAGGTTGTGATGTCGAGCTCATTCGTCGTCCACGCTGCGTGAGTTGCATAGCTTTGCTCTGTACATCGTGGGCTAGTCGCCTATAGATGATGGGCGGCCAGCAGAGGATGGTTCTGCCAAGCCGCCACGCAAGCCCTTTCTTTCTTTTTCTTTCGACAAGCAGACAACGACGTGCTCATGTCGCTCGTATCAGTCGTTCTTCGACCCGCTCGCCGCTACCCGAAAGAATTCAATGCGGCTGCGCGGGTGCTACCGGCATTCACTGGCCGCTCCCACAAGCCGCGCGATAAAGACGTGTATTTTAAGCGGTGCTATTCGTAAAGTGGTATATTAGCCATGGGTTGAGGAATCTTATTCAAATCTACATGACCTAGGAGTTCCGGAGTGGGTAGAGTGAGACAGGTTTAACAGGTTTTTGAGATTTTGCGTTGGAACGTTCCACCTTAGTGGAATAGTGGAAAAGCCCTTTGTTCGAGATTTTTGCAATACTTCCATCTTATTGACTCTTTTTCTTGCGTATGTATACAGCGGGGAAATGTGGTTGAGAGGGAGAGAGTGAGCAGATGATAAGGTTAGCCCACACACTGCTCGTCTAACATTCTCTAACCATAGGGCTGAGTCTGGAGACAGGGGTCTAACCTCGCTGGGAAGGCGCAGATCAACAAGCCTAGTGTTTCTCCCTTTCCAGCTACTTCAACACTCCTATGTTTCTTATTTCAGCGCATAAATACTGGTCACAATCAATTTCTCACTACTCCTGCGTCTTGGTTTTGACAAAGTTCCAAGAGTTTAGGGAGGGGTTGTGGGCGCATTGGATGCGAGCTTTGCCCCAGCAAATCTATGGAAAAAATGTTAGAACATCGTCTTGTTCACCCGTTTCGTCTCCCCATGTGCGTGTTTTCAGATGTTCGAATCAGCGGAGAAACCTCGCCCATCAGCGGGCACGGCAGAACAGCTTATGAAAGAGGCAAAAGATTTAGCCGAGATTGAAGAAAGACATGACGTGGGCAATGAATTGGAGAGACGGTTCAAACGTCTAAAATATGAAGACGAGCCGCCGCCTAACGAAAATCCTGACGGAGCAGAGACGAACGAGCTCACTCCAGGTATATTGCCTTAAAGTATTGTTTAGTTTTGTTATTACTTTTATATTTATTGGTTTCCTTGGCGCAGTACGGCTGGATTGGGGACATTTGGTTCCCATCGTTGATGCCTTCTGTGGAGACTAGTTTCTATGAAGCTGTACAATAACTGAGCCATCCTTTAGCAGTTGATAAGATTTTATAGGTCTCACCAAAGGTGTAAGGTGTAATTTCAGAAGAACTAGCGAAAGGAAATAGCGAAGGCACAAAATGCCCCTCCCTGGCCAAGCAACGCTGTTTTCTTTTGAATGTTTTTAAGGTCTTCGTTTCCTCAAAATTCCAGAAACTTCTTTGATCACTCTGCACTAACGACGCTATTATCTTTGGATATTTCGTTTTTACAGGTGCAGCGAATGAACCACGTATGTCCACAGTGTCATCAGCGACTGCTTTCAGCGAGGCTACGGCGAACGAGTTGGAGGAAATAAAGAGGTGAGGGGGCTTTTGTAGGGCACATCTCATCGTATTTTCATGTCGCGAACATAACAGTCGCCAGTTGTTACCCCATTTTACCTTTGTTGAAGGTTACGGACTGCACAAGTGTAGCTGGTCGTTTGTACTGTCACCATGAATTGAATGGGAGGGAAACTGGAGGGAATGGGGATGGGGCCTAAATGCCTTTGATGAAAACACTTTCTCGGTTGTTGATGTTTCTCCGGTTTTCCTGTTTAAGTACCCTAAATACCCCCCCACCCTTCCTTTTTCCCCTCCCCCTCTTCCATTCGCCCCTTCTTCCCGATTTTCCCGTCTCCCCACCACTTTTCCCTTTTTTGAAATTCCACCTTTTTAACAAAGTCGGGCACTTTAGTCCAAACTGAATGTTTTCGATCGTATCTGTGGAAGCAGCTTAAGTTCAGTAACAGCTGGAGTTGGATAGGTCGCTAGAGATTGTAGCTGACATTATCTCCAGGTTAATGGAAGACGCAGAAAAAAGGGTCAAAGCTACTGAAGCAGACGACAAACTTGTTCAGCAAGAGATGAGAAGTGTGTTAGCTGCCAGTGAGTGCCATTTATTAGCTTCCTTCGATTTGGCTCTTCTCTCTTCCAGCTTTGAAGCCATTAGTTTCAGCGAGACAGAAATCACTCGAGGTGGAGAAGGTGAACAGGGAGATCGGAAAATTCTGGGATAAACAGCTGGATAAGGTAAATTTTTCATTCGCAGTAGAGTACGTTCAGACTTTACGTCTGTGTTGTGAGCAACGAGGAATGTATAGGTATCGATTCATCGTTTTGAGCCGACGCCAGCGTACGCTTTCATGACTGGCTAGAAACGCTCAAAACTCTGGAACGCTCAAAACGCTGACGCGAAGTATGAATGCACTCGTATCAAGCTGCGTTCATACTTTGCCAATAAGAGAATTCACGAATTCGGAAAACCCGCGTTTCACTGATGAGCAGAACCCGCGGATTCTAGAGAACGATATTTGCCGCCTATCCCGAATCGAGTACTTTTCAGTTTCGCTAAGTGTGAATGCCACCTAAAGTTTCCTGTGTAAAACATTTGTTTTAAGGTTGAGTTTTCTGAATCGGACGAGGATGACATTGACGATGAAACCGTTAAGAAGATCATATTAGAGGCTGAAAATGCGACTCCCGATGTCCCTGAAGATCCTCCAGAGAAAGTAGCTGTAACACCGACAACTGCGCAGTCATCGTCACCGAAGAAAGCTGGTTTCTTCAGCAAATTTTTTCGACGGTGACCCACCAAAGCTGGAGCTGATGAAGTTGCCTGTCGTCGGAGGATGAGAAGAAGATGTTCTGGGTGATTTGGAGGGTTCAGGATGAAGCGCTGTGATGTGGTTCTATCTAATATTTAGCTAGAAAAAGTCTTTCGTGGTTGTGAAATTTTCTGTATGAGACTTTATAAGACTTTTAAACATTTAGTGCGCTATCTAGGAGGCGGGCCGCGGCCCGACTTATTGGTGGAAAAGCCTTGGATGGCAGCCACTAACTTGTTGAGGGGAGGCAGGATATTGCTCAATGCTTTCCACCAACGATCTGAAACTGCTGCCCGACCTCTTACAGCCACCTCTTCTGAGAGCAAAATTAACATTGGTCCTATTTCTAACATCCTTGTACAGATTTTGCTAACTTGATTTCTGTAGTAAACGCAGAGATTCCTCAAAGGTTTCAGCATTACCTGATTCATGCCAATTTACATCTGCGTCAAAGGCTTCTTCCGCAAGAACCGCATGGGCGGAGGCTGACAACCATTGTTCCACTCTCAAGGGCGCCCTTCCTCTTGTCGCATGGGAAAAGCGGGGTACCAGTGAGTAGGGCGCAGTGGTTATGAATCCCCCCCATTCGATTGTTGCAGAATGTATCCTCTAAATCGTGACTCCAGGGCAGGTGTGAACTTTTTTCAGATTCTTATCAACCGATGTGATAGTCCTGTGTTAATTGTTGATTGTATACTTGCGACTTGTTTCTAGCGCCATATTTTGCATTTAGTTCCTGTATCGAGATTTTATCACTTTTCATTCTGCTCTCGAGATTCTATCTTTTTCATTCTGTTTCCCTTCATAGGGATATCCGCAGAAGCTACAGGTCAACGTAGACCGAACCCACGATTACATGTCAATAGTGATCTACGAGTGCTCAGAAATGGTTGTTTACAGTTGTAATAAATGTAAACAAGTTATTATTGTCAACCTGAGCATAAACTATAGTTCTTATACAGTCAAGGTGCCTGCAAACGAGAGGGCGTGTCATGGGGCGTGGATTGGACTGAGCTAAGAGGGCCTTTTCCACCAGTGATGTCATCCTGAGCCCGCAACAATTGGTATGAAATGCTGCCGTGGCTGCGCTCCAAGTGACGTCCCCTCGCACGCTTCTGGAGTCGTAGGATCATG
>MU921280.1:6502-26542 GCA_036418165.1 Cooperia oncophora
TGTCATCAAGAGGGGATGAAGCTTACAATCTTCCATTCTTCTCATCGATACCCATCCAATCCTTTCGGAGCCTTATTGAAATCGCCCCTTCTTTATCCTATGACCGCGTTCTGAATTCGCTCCTGTCTTTTTTGGTAGAAGCCAAGCTAATGTTAGCTAATGTTTAGGGAACTAGTTGTATGTGATACCATCGCTCCCGAAAAAGTTCAAACTTCCATCTTCTAAATGTTGGACCTTCTCCTTGATCTTATTTGTCCACAGTATCACCGGTGCAATTATCGACCGTCTGGAGATCACGCCGCAAAAACTGGCGCCTCCACACAAATCGGCACCCAACTTTCGGAGAGCCCATTTTTTTCTCATAGGTTCTTTCTCCGAAGCTGTCATATTCGGAATGGAGGCTCATGAATTCCTCCCTATTATGATCACATTTCCTCATGTTTCGAGCATTCACTATATTTTTTGTGCTTCTCTTATAAATGAGCGAAAAAAAAAAACAATGCACAAAAGTCTACCTTTCAAGAACAAACCACAAAAAATACAAATCACATCAACGAAGAAAAGTCAATATTTCCAGTTTTTCTGTAAGCCAACCTGAATGCCAAAAATGCTGTATTAAAAAGTCTGTTCCCGAAATGTGAACAGCTCGTCTGTTGTCTTGTATAGACCACTTTTATGTCCTGCAACACTGAGGAACTGAAGAAACACCTGTAAGGAGAGGATACCATCTATGTGAGGAATTGGAAGACCTACAAAAAAACAGATAAAAATCGATTGCTCCCCTATTCTCCGATTCTCCACCTGAGCGGAGTCAATCGATACCTATGTGATTTCTTCGAGGAATCTCCGATTCTCCAGTGTTGCAAGGCATAAACACGGCTCAAAGGCAGTCGCCTTACTGCTACTTCGATATTCGCTATTCAGGGACTTATTTAGAGACAGTCTTCAACAAAGGTCCCAACGCATGTGCGTTGAGATTCATTTATTGGGCCCTTACGAAGAATGATTGCCATGATGGAAGTGAGGTTCTTACAGACATATAAGCCTAGTGAGGGAAAGAGTACACCGTTCAGAGACCATCTCGCAGTCCGTTTTCTCTCCATGTTTTGATTAAAAACGTGAGGCTTTGACAGAGCTACCAACGTGGAGCTTGAGGTCAGAAGGCCTAAGCCCTGGCTTTACTGTGGTCATACGAAGCACTGAGGTTGCTTGTTCTTAGTTTTCAACAGCCGTTCTCAGCTGTTGAAAACTAAGAACAAGATCTTTTGAAGTCGTTTAATGACTCCACCCCCTTGAAATTTTTTTTTGTGAAAATTGAACTGATAAGTGTTAGTTTTTGGAAGGTCAATTGAGGTCCTCGCATAACCTGATGATGACCTTCACACATTTTGCTAGACAAACTGAACGCTTCTCTTCGAGAACCTATGCGAAGTGGATGAGCCCGCATTGCAGCAGCATGCCACTGTCTCGGCTCAAAACTGCACCAGGACCGTACTGAAGGGTACCCGGGTGCCGTTCGGCTCCGTACGCAGCCAGCCCCATGCCGCACTCCTAACCATAGTCGAACGCGCTACCGGTCTATGCCTTCTCACGTCTGCTTGTTCTCTACCTTCGAAGACGTTTTCGCTGCGGCGTTTTTGCATCGACGCATCCTGTAGACAGGTGGAGAAACAAACAGCACCCGGAAATCACTAAGCTTCCAACCGTTCACCTCGCTTATGGCAAACACCGCCCTTGGAGATGACTGTACAGTTTGTTTTTGAACAGGAACTTCGTAATTGTATATTGCAACGTGAGCCCCGAAAGACCTTTTCGATGAGTTCAAAGTTAAGCTGGTTGCCAGGCTGTCACCTTGTGGGCTTTCCTCATTGGGAGTTACCGTCACGGTGAGATAGCTGCCCTATTTCACGGCTTCTTGAGGAGATGGGCAAGACAATCGTTATGTGCCGCATCGTCTCACATGAATTTAAGTGGACAAGACTCCACGTCGAACGATAGGTCCTTCCCGTCCTTTCACCTTTTCGAATAGTATTCAGATCCGATTCAACAGCCAGGCAAGTCAACTCGTCTCGCAAGCATGGCGTGGCTCGCCACGCCCATCAACGCGCGATATTGCGATGTCTTTCCACATACCTCCTGTCATGCTTGGTTCCTTTGAAATTATAAGACTAAGCTCAGGAATGTGAATTCTGTTGTTGTCCTTCTTTCGTGTAACTGCAGAAATGAACTTGTTCTTATGCTCCTCTGAACAGTTATCATGTAGCCGCTAGCGTGGCAATTTCCCGCGGTTATCATATCAAGTATATCATCATTTTTGACCAAGTCTAGTTGCTCACCATTAAGATCTGTTGTGTGGTGCTTCATAATCATCTTTCAGTTGCAGGAACCGGTGAACCGGACTGTTGGAAATGAAGCGTGGAAAGAAAGGGGTAAGCTCTTCTACATTACCTAATACGTATGAAGCTCTGTAAATTCCCATTTGGTCCAGGGTCGTGGTCGCCGCGGCGGCTTTGATGACAGCTTCGGTGACAGCGGCGCTGACGGTGGCTTCACTCATGTGAGTTTTTTGTAAATTGGTTATACTTCCGTAATTTTGAACTTTCTTACCTTGTATGAATATTGCGTACGGTATGGCTGCATTTTATCTGTTTTACAGAGAAGTTGGTGAGAGATTCCATTTCTCTTGTACGACCGCTTTCACACTTCAGGCACCCTCAACGCTTTTTTCTAAATGTTGTGTATATCAGGATTCATTCTACATCCTTCACAGTGGGGAGTTCAAAGACAACTCGGCGCTAAGTTGATTGGGAGTGGGGGGACCACTCTACTGAGCCCATTTGTCTGTTCCCCAAGGCCTAGGCTCAGAGCGCATCAGATCCGCGGAGTGTCAGCTTCGCAAGAGTAAGCTGCAGCGGCCATATCCATCTGCTCTCAGAGTCTTGGTTAGGGGAGACAGGCACTCTGGAATCGTTCCCCCGACTACGTTAGCGCCGAAAACTTAAAAGACACAAGAGATTGTGTGATAGGTAAAACTCTTTCCATAAACAAGGCCCCCGATGCTAGCGTAGCTGGCGACGCGAACTTTTGCACCCCTTTCCCCAAAAAATACGTAGACTCAGAGCACAGACAACAAAGTCGCTCAAGGACAGCGCAGACAGATGGAGGACAACGGCTGCCAAAGCATTGATAAGTTCGACGGAACATACGGAAGTCAGTTTATGGGGCTTTTCAAGATAAGGGGGCTACGGGGAGGTTGAAGCACTTACTATACGTTAAACGATGTCCTAGAGGTGATAGAACGCCATGAAGAAGAGAGGCCTAGAAGATCAGGAAAGTCCGGCATAGAACGCCATGAAGAAGAGAGGCCTAGAAGATCAGGAAAGTCCGGCGATTCTGATTATCAGGGAGACGCACGCTCTCGTGTGGTCTCGCTCAGCTGCATCAACACTAGCATCAATGTCCGCAGTTATAGGGATATCACTTACAGGGCACCTCGGAAGTCAGTGAAAAGGATGCTAACCAGGGAAGGTCAACAGGTCGCCATGGCCATTCAAGATGAGATGCATATCGACGTGTACGTCTCGGGACGCTGAACTCAAATCTGCTTTCAAAATTTGCCGAACGATTCTCTATGAGGAGTTAGGGGGGGGGGGGTGGTTCTAGCATAGCACTCGCCGATCCTCCTTTGCGTAGCTCAAGTTAAGTTCGAGTACAGACAGTCTCAAGTGGTCGATGGTGTAGTGGATAGGTAAGTTGCTTCATAGATGGGAGGTCATGGGTTCGATTCCTTGACAGGTTCGCATTTTGCATTTTTTCGGAACATCTTCTGCGAGTTCAGAAAATACTTTTATCCGTTATTTTGTCAAGCTTGCTCTTACTTGCAGCAGGAAAAGACTTAAGTGCCGGCAATTGTGCTTCGCTTTCAAGACTTTTAGGCAGTGTTTACCCTTTACTGCCCAAATCACCCGAAATCAGGCCAGTTTTTGACCGACTTTTTTCTTCGTAAGCAGAATTGGCTGAAAAGTTGCCTACTAGGGAAGTCCGCCTTCTGAACATGATTATCACATCCGCTCGACACGAAACATCCTAGCGCCCGCGCCAAAATATCCTAAAAAGTAAAGTCGCTTTCGTGCGAGGCCCTGTGCTAGGGCAGTTGGGCCCTAGCACAGGGCCTCGCATGAAAGCGCAGCCATCGAGCCACGAGCAATTGGGCCGAATCAACGCAGCACCTTTCCTGGTTGCCTGTCATAGAAATCCTTCCCTTTGCTAAGGCTCAGCCTTAGCAGAGAAAGGGCCCCATCTCAGAGGAGGGGTGCAGACGCAGGTTGCGCAATCACATTACCCCTTTTTCTCTATCCCAACATTCTCAACGCCCCACACAGATGTGATGTTCGTGTTTAGGAGGTCAAACTGCTCCAGTTGAAAAGTTTAGTGATTTTGGTGATTTCGAGTATTTTGGCGCCAGGCATTTCCGGGCTCAGCTAATGGGATATTTGTGTCCAGGAGGTCAAACTACCCCAGTTGACAAGTTTTCAGCGAACTTGGTGATTTAGGGTATTTTGGCGCTGGCGCCTGTGGCACGGGCGCTAGGAGGTTTCGTGCCGAGCGGATGTGATAATCATGTTCAGAAGGGCAGACTACCCTAGTAGGCAACTTTTCAGCCAATTCTGCTTACGAAGAAAAAAGTCGGTCAAAAACTGGCCTGATTTCGGGTGATTTGGGAGTAAAGGGTAAACAAGTGTTATAAGCAACTATCCCTAGTCTCTAACCAGCGCTCACAATGTTTCTTCGCCTCATCTACTTCTCGTCCTGTGATGAGAAGCAAGCATAAAAAGAGGGAACTATTTGCACTGCTAGACTCTGCCCGTATCTTCTTCAGTACTGAGCCAGTCGGCATCTAATGACTAATATTTGGGTTCAGCCTCAAGCCTACCCGGAATTTTTGAAATTCGGAGTTTTGTAGTTCCTCGCTCTTCACCAATCCGTTTGCGTCCTGTCCTGATCCCTGAAATTTTTGATGAGTCCCCCTTTATTTGTTTTTACTGCACACCAGAATAAGATGTGCCAGTTGAAAGGCAGTATAGAAATGTTCAGAGAGCATTTGTTCTCCGCGATTATGATCGCGCATGATTGACTCCGACAGCTGGCATTGTGCTATCCGACTAAATCGTAAAGTGATAATGTTTTATTCTCAGAACAAAAACACGCCAAAAATTCATAAAATCTTCTATTTTGTTGTGCAGTGATGCCAGATCCAATTATTGTACCGGAATACATGTAGGAGAAAGGAAATCGAGGCGGCCGAGGTCGTGGAGGGTACCGCGGTGCACGTGGTGAACATCGCGAAATTGATGGCAGGAATAATGGCCGAGACAACTGGCGGGAAGCTCGAAATGGAAGTCAGCAAGGGAGGCACTCAGGAAGGAGAAGTGATGGATACACTGGTTTTTCAACTGGGTCGTTTGGAGTGATGGGCGATGCTGACAGTATAAACTGTGTAAGTAGAATTTTCATTTTGGCTCGTTCAGCGTCATCTGAGGATGACCGAAGATTCTTTGAGCGCATTGACGTGTGCTACAGTCGCGTTCACTGCTTGCCTAGGGCGTTTCAGGGAGCTTGATTTGAAGCAGCGCCAGCCTGCTCTCCACCGGTTGTGGCCAACCGCCAGCTTCCACCTTGGTGAAGAACAGGCTCGCGCCGGGCTCCTGATACACTCCAGCGAACAGAATTGTACAGTAGGCTACTTTGCTTTAGTAACAGGTGTTCAGTCGGTAACCGCTGCATCACAGCGCCACAAATCAAATTTGCTTTTCTCAGGCTAAGCCGCGCGTCGTTTTTAATTTTGAATCGTAATAGCTTCTGAAGGTGACATGGATGACCTGCGAGAGCCAACCCATGTAAGAGTCAGTACTTTCATCCTACCGGGTTGTCTGGCACCGATTAGCAAGCCCCGGAAGAAAAAGGACTTGTTTGGACCGCCAAGGCGGTCCTGGATTTGCGATGAATCATACGGGACTGGTTATTCTTGACATACCCAGAATACAGGTCCCATGACTCAATAAAGGACACCGTTTTTCGAGGAGACCGTAAAAAAACTAGGTGGAGAACCGAGAAAACCTTCGTAGAGGTAGAACAGATGAATGATGAGGAGTTCTGTCTCCTGAATTCTCTCTAGGGTCACAGTCACTGGCACAAGTGATTTGAATCAGTGACTGTGGAGTAGCAGCTTTCACGGCCCCTAAAAAGGCGCCTATTTTCTAAAGGAAGGGAGATGAGGCATTTTGCACTTTCGCTGCCTCCAACTGTCATGTCCAGTTCTCAGGTAGTTTCTGGAATCGTGAAGCTATTGAGTGATACCAATGGAAGTTTGTAGAAGTACAGTCTACTTGCGAAGACTGTCTGTCAACTCTTCTAGAGTGATGGAAAGTGGCGCAAGGGTAAAATGCCCCATTAACCGAACTGCCCCTCAAACTGTTTAATTCCCCACGATCAGTGTAATCTGTGACATATTACCAGTTAAACGATAATATGTGACGAGATGGTGTCATGAACGCATTCGCTGTGTTCTTATTCCGGAAGTAATGGTTTAATTGAGGTCATCGCTATTTCATCGCTCTGATATGACTGGAATTCAACTTTACTGTCTTCTATATTACTGCTACTGCTATTTAGCTCCTGCTATTTATTATTTTCATGTTTCCTATATTTCAGCATGTGTGCAAAGTAGCAAAGTTGAATTCCAATCATTTGAACTTTGAATTACTTTGCAATAAACTTTTAGAGCTCACAAGGTCTTGGTGATGCTCAAGAGCAGCCTAAAATTAAGCTCATGCATTTTTTCTCCGTGATATGGTCTTCGAGGCTTAACTACGTAAAATGTTTCAGAGTAGCAACTCACCCGAACTGGCTGCTGAGATTCCGATCGCCAGTGTGGAAGACTTTCGTTATGAAGCGGGCCGAGATCCGGTAATACTTAGAGCATTCCTATAGGGTATTGCTTTAGCCGTAACCAAGATGGTATAAAAGTTTTATTGGCTAACGTTTCGGCGCCTTATCGCCTTCGTCAGAGCCTGGAAAAAGTCAAAAATCATCAGATTCATCGAGAGTCGAACCTGGACACTTAGAGCATTATTCCAGGGCCGAGGGCGTACTTCAAGACAGCCGGAATGGGTCTCAGGATATCTGTCCTTGTGTCCTCCCTCTTCTTTCCTTCATTTTCTTCCTACTTCCCTATTCTTTTCTTCACCCTTCCATCTCCTCCTCCTTCCTTCTCTCTTCCCTCTCCCTTATTTTCCTCCCTTCAGATGTTCGTCCAGAAGACGCGATAAGAAATTACCTGTGAACACTATCAGAGAGAGTAGATCGGGTTGACAGCAGCTCTGTAACCCATCGAAGTAATGTTACTAACTAGTTGACTCAGCGGAACAGTTGGAACACTTTAACGAGAGATAAATGGCAGATTACGTCCTTACTGATATTTTTGACCTCAACTCGAATTACTTGGAAAATGATTTCTTCTGTTCCACGTTCTGAAGATCACGTTCACTATTTGGCAATTTCAGTTATGAACTGACGCTTTTCATTCAGCAAATCTCGAAACTCGAAATAGAATGAAGCATTTATCGATTAACGATAGTTTACTGATTGAAGATTATGTCAAGTCAATTGTACGGGGCGTGAATTGAAATAATCGACTTGGCGCCAACTATGTTGAGTCAACTAGACAGGAATTCTGGTTTTCACGCGATCAAATGGCCTGAACTCCACTCAGTTCTTATTCTTTTGAAGAACTCGCCATATCTGTCAGCCTTCAAGCATTCCTCCTTTTCTTTTTTCCTTTTTTTCTCCCTTCTTCCCTTTTTTTGAAAGGCTCTGTTAATGGAAGTGCCGACCAGGGATGCTTGACTTCCATTTCTCTAAGCCTTACTGTTTGCTTCTCAGAAACTGAGGCTGTTGCTAGGGCTTACCAATCAACTTGTATACAGCTTTGCTAGTAATCAACACAATTCGATTCAGGTACAAGTAGTCGAAAGCAACCTTAATAGTGACGGCCAATTCATGAATTCCACCGAATACAAAGAGATTCGTGTGCAACATGGCTCATCCAATAACGTGGTTCGCTACACTTTAGATAGATTGCTCCTCTTGATCACCTCTTATTCGAGAAGTTCTAGAGAGCATCGTGCCATGCCCTTGATTCTGCCCAGCCAGTTCAGGAAAGCTGCTCTTATGAAATCGACGGTCAACGAGAAACATTGGTAAGCACATACAATCAAAGGTTCGGCGACGGTGGGGGGGGGGGGCTTTGTACTTTCGCTGCTTCCCATTATGCAAGTAGAGCAGCGAAAGTGCAAAATGCCCCTTTCCCTCCCCGCCCCCAAACCGGACTCCCCTCCCCATGTAAAGCATACGCAACATACACATTTCTCTAAAGTTCCGAATTAATATGTACCCTATTTAGATTGAAACAGCGAGCAGCATCCCCATAAACGCCAACCTTTCAAAGTGTGAAGGATTACCTAGAGGAGCGTGCGCACGATCCGCCTCTTATCACGTTGTGGTAAGTAAAGTAGGCGAAATAAACAGGTCTGTGTCCCTTAATGACGTGCAAGTGTGAGCAGCCATCGACACGTCCAAAAGTTCTGAGCGGTGTCTCTTTCCAGTGGCTATGTAGTGTTACGAACTAGTTGGCTAATAACAGTTCGGTGGGAGGTTAATTAGGTCATGACAGATTGCGTCCTGTTATACTGTTTATTTTTTCGATCTCATCAAAAATACTTGAGAATCGATCCTTCTGTTCCAAGCTTTGAGGATTACTGTCAGATTAAATTCGGCCTTTCCGAGTAATTCCTTCTTCCCCATCATGTACCAGTTCCATAGAGATTCCAGCAGGAGCAGGAGGAGGAGGGAGCGGGGGAGTCATATTATTCTCGTAATGTAACACTCGAAAAACTGCACTCTTCAACTGCAGCAGAACGAATGCGTCGCCCTCGAATTTTATGTTAAAGAACCTCTCCTTACAGAGAACCGAACAATCCTTTCCCGAAATGGTCAATCGATGCAAATCATCGCATTTTATTGCACAACACAATATACCTGCAAACGCACCTCATATTAGCATGGTAATAACTCACTAATTTCTTTTGGATAACCTCGATTTTGACCCACACATGAGCTTACTGTATGTGATCTATTGATCAACTTTATGGACTCCATTCCTGGTTCTGCATTTCTTTCTAAATAGCTTTCATACTGACAGTTTGAATTTAGAACTCTCTAAACGGACCAGTGACTGCAAAGTCTCCGGTTCTAAGTGCAACCATTGAAGCGGCGATGTATCCTTCTGACCCAGATTTGAAGACAGCTTTGGAGGTACTCTTTCCTGCATTGACGATCTGATACTGGTAAAATAACCTGGAGCAAGCCATGAAGCTGCATAGGGGTGATTGCCAGATATTTTTGTGTCTCCGCCTATTATTGGAGGGACGACACAGGCCACACTCTTCGGAAATACTGCTGACCCGTTTGCTGCAGTACATGAGTGACCACTTGCGGTTCTTTTCCTACACCAAACATGTTCGCAAACTGCTGATGTTGACCTGTAGAGAACAGTGACCCCCTGAAAGGGTGCATACAGGTAACGGCGGTTGGTTCTGCGGCGTGTTGCATGTCTGTACGCTTAAGCTACGAGCGGAGACACAAATGGCGCCGACTGTCACTATCCTCTGGCTGAATGTTTGCCAGAAATGCCCAGGTTACAAGAAAGGCGAGCATGGAGACTATCCTCTGGCTTCATTTCAGCGCATACGGTTTGTTGTACCGTGTTTGCCTGCCTCGCGCTTTGAATGGCGAGCGGAAGTATGATAAACTTCATACTATCACATTCTTTTGTATCACTTCTGAGAGACGAAAATGGCATTCCTGCAGCTGCATCCCTGCCCTAAGAGCTTAGGAAAGGATTTATTTCGCATGTGGTCCGTCAGCTGTTTTTACTATTAATATTTCCTGCAACTGTTTGTGGAAGAGCTATTCGTTTCTTTGCTTACAGCTGAAAGAATATCTTGAAGTGGCTGCAAGTTGTGCTTTTCTGAGGATTGTTATAACCTTCTCCTCAACGGTACTGTTTCAGCACCATAACGACATTGCTATGGATAACGTAAATGGAATAGATATCCATGATTGCCAATCCGTGCTTCCTCCACGACGTGTTCGTTCCTTATCACAGGTACTCTTGTCGAAGAGGCTAATTTGAAGGTGGCAAATGTACCTGAAATGTTTTGCTCCCTGCCGACGAGTTGTATTGAGGTCGCCACTTGATTTTTTACAAAGGAAAATATGAATCGGCTATTGAAATGAGTTGTAGCGTTGACCTGGCTTTGAGCTTTTCTGTGATAACTTGGGTGGTAAATTGCTGGCACGTTGTCATTATTCAATTGAGTTTGCTATGCGTGCCTGTAGTAACTAGTCAGCTGTCCTATTTGGTACTTGCACATTCTGTGCATTACCCACTGATACGCCGCCTCTTCATAGATAGTGTGTTGTGCCATGGACGAGCAGATCTTGAAATAACGACGCCGATATTTTGTAGTGCGCTGATTTTTGAGTCCAGTGTCAAAATGATAAGTGAACATCGAGAGGCGCTCAGCAGTTGTGCAGCTAATTATCTAGGCTGTCTTAATACTTCGCGAACTGGCGTTGAAGCGCAGTCGCGCGCCTGAATCGTTCGAGTCGCGTTGTCGCTTTCGAGTTGCGAACTATGAACGCAGCCTAAATAACTCATGTCTCGGCTGTTGGTTTTTCAAAGACGGTTGGAAGGTTTTGTTAGTCACAGCCAAGTAGCAGTGCTTTCCTGCTGTTCCGAAGGGTATTCGTTTAGTCAAGGAGAATGCCTGGAGACATTTTTTCTCTATGCACTTTTGTTTTTACTTCTTTTGTTCTTCAATATTACGTCATATTTTCTTGCTATGATTTTTTTCTATTTCGCTTCTGTTCGACATCTTCCAACTGTGCTATTTTGCAAACCTACTCTTCATTAATCTACCTAACCACACTTTTTTTAGACTATGATAAACGCCAGTGGAGGTGGAAGTCTGAGAGGTGTGTCCTTAGAAACGATCATCATATTGCCTAACTCAATATTTGAGCTCAGCTGTAATTTATTCTTCAGAAGATAGGCGATCGAGTATGAAAAGTTCCTTCATGAGCGTTGCCGAGGAAGAAGGAGATGCACTTGCTGATGGCGGAGAGGTTAGTGAACTAGAGACGCTGGGATACGCGCTTTCTGTCTTTGGATCAACTAAAGATTTTTAAGGCTCAGATCAGATCGATACATAACGACGGGCATTTCAACAATCATCGACTTAGCAAGGTTCGTCTAATATTAAAAAAAATTTCTTTTACCGTCTTTTGAAATGTCTTAAGTTCACATGTTTGTCTGCTAGTTGTGGCTCTTGTACGTACTTTCATAAGTGGTGAAGGCCATTTTGATTTCCCGGGACGCAGTATCTCAAGGTAGGGCTGAGGACAAATAGGGGGGAGGGACAAGGCAATCGTAATTTGCGCCGCTCGCCGTTCTATATCAGGCGTATTATGCTGCCATGGTGCGGCCGATCGCCAGTTTGTCTTGAGCAGTCGAGATTCGATATCCAGTTTAAGTAAAGAAAGGCTCCACAATCATGTGAGCATAGTCGTATTTGCCGATCCTAGACGTTGTCTTGTCATCGTAGCCATGTGTAGTAGACATAGATTTGGAAATCACGCCTTTTAGCAGCTGTCGATTCTACTGACAAATAACGGACGAAATTTTCCTATTGTTGGTGACATCGCCATCTGAAGGGTTAGAACAGTTCTAACGATCCCGCGTGAACCACGAGAGGACAGGGTACTTCTGAAATTTGGTAATTCTTTTGCTTACTTCGGTGTTGCTTCCATATAATTGTATGCGTTGCAAAGCACGCCGCGGTTTTCTCAGAAAGACGGAACTGCGAACTGTTTTGATAATCGGTCATTTTACTGCTGACTCCTAGCGCTTCCAGAAAACCACCATCAGTGCTCGTGTGAGGATGCGGATTCCGATCCTATCGCTTACGCAGTAAAACAGGCACTCCTGGAAACGTATGTAGCGTTCCTTTTCTTAAGCTACTCAAGTTCGGTATGCCTTTGCATATTTCGTGTAATTTATCCAGTTGGCTAAAAGTGGTGTTATAGAAACGCCAAGCTTGTTGCGCCTCTTTTCGTGATTCTGGTACTAAAAGAACCCCTGAGATTCAGTAATCAGTTTTTGTAACTTCTACTGTGGGTGGTGATTTAGATCCTGTAAGTAATGGTTCTGGTGACAGGGTACCACTGGGCACGCTTGTGGCGGGGTAAACGCTTTTGGCGATGATTCTTATTTCTGTTGGGCTCCCCATCGAGATCTATTTTAGAGGAGCTGCGGTCAGCTGCTGTTAAAGATAAGATGAATCGAGGACAGTGCATGTAGAAGAACAATTGACTCACAGATAAGCCCGTTTCCTCCCCCCCCGCCCATTTCGAAAGTGATTTTAGTGAGAGTTGTCATAAGAAAACAGGGATACGGGCATAAGTCTTGACTTTGAGGAGATTCAAACTTGCCCATCACACTTTCCTGGGGAGTATGCTATCCGTTACGCCACAGGTTGCCTCTTACGCTGTCAGCTCACTGGTTTTTGAGTTGTACCCTTACAGCACCCAATAGCGCACAGTCACAGCAAAACAAATCCGAAAATGTAGTGAAAGCATATGCATGAAAAAATTCGGTTACCAGAGTTGGTTTTCCCAGAGTATGCTGCGGTCGTCGGAATTTCTTTGTGGTACTCACGATGATGAGCTGACGGAAGAAGCATTTCAAGCTGCTCTCAGTCCACAGGTAATGCTATATCATATCTTAGCGGATACGTGTGTGCTGTGTGTTACTCTTGCAGTAAGCTATTCATTTCAAGTCGGTCAAGTCGAGTTTACGCGACGGTGGAGACCTTGATCCTGGAGATGATGACATTTTTGAAAATGCTTCTCAAGTATGAGTAGTCTCTTGGGTCATATCTTTATTGGTTGAGCTTCGACTTTTACCTAGCCTTGTTCAGCCTGAACAGTGGCCTCGCTTGCAGGAAATTCCCACTATTCTGGTCAATGGGAGGAGATTGTCTGGATCTAGCAATGTTGGTGCCAAAACTTTACTTTTCATGACATTTATAAGGAATTTGTGCAAAATTGGCGTAGATTATTCTTATTTTCTGTCTCATCTGCTCACTTGAAGAGATGTTTAATTTAAGACTGGCTCCCATTACGTAACAGCTCCGGATCAGGTTAGGTGTCGAGAGGGCGACGGTGAAGTACTGGAGGCGACGACGACATCGGGTCGGAGTGAGCGTCTTTCTAGCGAGGTGAGTTGCTGCCACTTTTTTTACCTTCATTTGTTGTTTAGTGTTGTCAGCTCAACCTGACGCAGAAATCTCTATGTTCAGGTTTGTTATAAGAAGCACTCATTTAAATAATAATAATTATTATTATTTACTATTTATTATCTGTCCAGTTTGAAATAGCTTACATCTAATACGTGAGAGGAAATCCTTAGCTTCTATCCCGTATGCTCATTTTTCCCGCCTCAGGTTATCTAATCACCGCGAATCGTCCCTCCTTCTTTCTTCCCAGTCTTCCCTTCCTTCCTTGATTTTCTCTTCCCTCTTCCTCACTTCCGTCTTCAAATGCTCGGACAGTAGGTGCATGAGCAAACACCTCTGGAGCTTCGCAGCAAGGGAGTGTCCGGTTGACAAAAGCCCTGTAAGGCACTTTTCCCCACCTTATTCAGCTTGTCGATCAGGATATCTGGTTTCTCAAGTGCTGGCGAACATTCTTTCTCTCAAATTTTGTATTTATACTTAGTGGCAGTGAGTAGGAGTGCCGGAGGCGTGCGATTGTCGCCAACGTCACTGGTGGAAAAGGTGAGTGGGGTGTGGCCTAACGCCCTCTTACAACCCTTCCACCAAAGACGCTGGCTACAACCGCTCCCCTCCAGCAGTCGTGTCCACTGCCTGCGAGGGTTTTAAGTACCCTATAGAGTACACCACCAATCGTTTGTGCTACAGTAGGCTTACCGGCTCGTTAAATTCGAAGAAACTTTCAGGATCAAAACACACGCACTGAAAGTAGCGGAACGACAGCATACGTCTCAACAGAGTCTCCTCAGGGATCAGGAGATACTAGAAGAGCATCCAGCTATGTAAGTGTCATTGTTTTCCTCATTATTTTCAGTTAGAAAGCAGGCTTTCCATCATTCCATATGCGCTGCTGTTAGCACTGCTAACGAAAGTGTTCCTGGCTGTACTCAGAGGCCATTAAGAACTTACCAACTGCAGTCACGCTCTAGCGGGTTGCAGTTGGTAAGTCTCTGCCGGGGGTCTCTCCTCTTAAGCGTAGCGTCTAGCGGGTTTTTATGCTAGAGGCCTCTCCTCTTAGGCGTGTGGCATCCAACCTGACTTATTCTTCCAATCAAGATGAATCGCTCCTATAGTTGTTGGTTCAAACCAGTCGCCTAGTGCTCATCATCGTGACGCTCATGACAACACTAGGAAACAACTGATAGACTGAACATCTCATTCAGATGGGGAATCCAGAGAAAATGGGAATATGGTTAATTAGAAGCAAAGAAAAACAAACATTCCAAAAGGAATACACTCCAAAGCACAGGTGATCTGTTTCGCCCGGTATCGCAGACGACTCATCATTGTCTAGCCAACCCGGGCTCTGTCAGTGCGACAGGTTGACGACATGACGCATGGACAAGGTAAGTGTAAGGTGCGAGAATCACCAAAACGCTAAGGGCACACTAAGGGATATCTGGCATAGAGGCAGGTGCCATACGTGCCGTCCATTTTTGTTTACTCGTACCTCAGTCACATCCATGTATGATGCCCGAATGCGAGGATATTATCCTGAGTTAAATCAGCTGGAAATATCTGTAAAGCTGCAAACCAATAATTATCGGCTGCAACATGTTCGTATGAATACGTTCGTTTTTTCAGCGGTTGAGCACAACAACGTCGCAGATGAGGCTGAACCAGCTACGGCTCAGATGTACTCCTCCAACGCAAGTCTTCATGCATCTAATGCCCACATTCCTCTCACTGCTTCTCGTCAGAGCGTGGTAGGCGGACCTCTTGCAGAGAAGGAGACGCGCATCCAATCCTACTCTTTTCAGCGCCTGAGCACACCAACAAGCGTTCAGCGATTGAGCATCGAACCGCTTCGGCTCAAATGTACTCCTCCAACGCGAGTCTTCATGCATCTAATGCCCACATTCCTCTCACTGCTTCTCGTCAGAGTGTGGTACGCGTCAGTCCTTCGGTGACCATGGGCTCACCAAAATAACTTTTTTTCAGCGGTTGAGCCGACCAATCACTTCTGCGGATGAAGATCGAAACCAGCTACGAAGGCTCAGATGTACTCGTCATATGCAGCCTTCCTGTTCGGCATGCGCTGCAAACCTCTTTCGGCCTCCGTAAGAGCGCATCGTAAGTTCACTTCTCTTTGGGAACCAGAGGCGGGATCAGTTTTACCTATTTTTCAGCGGTTGAGCACCAACAACGTCGCAGATGAGGCTGAACCAGCTACGGCTCAGATGTACTCCTCCAACGCAAGTCTTCATGCATCTAATGCCCACATTCCTCTCACTGCTTCTCGTCAGAGTGTGGTAGGCACCTCTTGCAGATGGAGGAGACGCCTATCCAGATCCTCTGCTTTTGCAGCGGGCTGACGCACCAACAACGTCGCGGATGAGATTCGAACCAGTACAGCTCAGATGACTCGTCTTAATGCCAAGCTTTTCGTGCTTCGACGGCGCTGCAAACCTCTTTCGGCTCCCGTCAGAGTGATGTGGTACGCGTCAGTCCTTCGGTGGACCATGGGCTCATCAAAACACTTTTTTTTTTTAGCGGTTGAGCCGACCAACATAGCGTCGCGGCATGAGATGGAACAGCTACGGCCTCAGATGTATTCCTCCAGCGCCAAGTCTTCATTTGACTAATGCCCCACATTCCTTTCTCACTGCTTCTCGTCAGAGCGTGGTAGGCGACCTCTTGCAGAGAAGGAGACGCGCATCCAATCCTACTCTTTTCAGCGGTTGAGCACCAACAACGTCGCAGATGAGGCTGAACCAGCTACGGCTCAGATGTACTCCTCCAACGCAAGTCTTCGTGCTTCTACTGCTCACATACCTCTCACTGCTTCTCGTCAGAGTGTGGTACGCGTCAGTCTTTCGGTGACCATGGGCTTACCAAAATAACTTTTTTCAGCGGTTGAGCACCAACAACGTCGCAGATGAGGCTGAACCAGCTACGGCTCAAATGTACTCCTCCAACGCAAGTCTTCATGCTTCTGACGCGCACATTCCTCTCACTGCTTCTCGTCAGAGCGTGGTAGGCGGACCTCTTGCAGAGAAGGAGACGTGCATCCAATCCTGCTCTTTTCAGCGGCTGAGCACCAACAACGTCGCAGATGAGGCTGAACCAGCTACGGCTCAAATGTACTCCTCCAACGCAAGTCTTCATGCTCTGACGCGCACATTCCTCTCACTGCTTCTCGTCAGAGTGTGGTACGCGTCAGTCTTTCGGTGACCATGGGCTTACCAAAATAACTTTTTTTCAGCGGTTGAGCACCAACAACGTCGCAGATGAGGCTGAACCAGCTACGGCTCAGATGTACTCCTCCAACGCGAAGTCTTCATGCATCTAATATATCTCTGTTTTTTCGCAGCGGTTGCGGCGCACCAACAGACGTCGCGTGGATGAGATGGAACCGAGTACGGCTCAGATGTATTCCTCACGCAAGTCTTCAATGCAGCTAATGCCACAATTCCTCTCATACTGCGCTTTCTCTTTTTCTGCGTCAGAGGTGGTTAGGCGGACTCTTTGCCGATGAAGCGAGACGCCGCATGCAAATCCTGCCCTCTTTTCAAGCGCTGTGAGCCACCAACAAGGTCGCGGATGAGATCGACGCCAGCTACGGCCTCAGCTGTACTCGTCATAATGCACAGTCTTTGTGCTTCGGACGAGCTTTCATAACCTCTTTTCAGGCCTCCCGTACAGAGCATGGTAAGTCCAGCTTCTTTTGGAGAAGCAGAGGCGGATCAAAAACTTTTACCTTATTTCAGCCGGTTGTGTAGTTAGCTCAAAGAGCGTATGCGGATGAGGTCGCAAACCAGCTACAGCCTCAGATGTTACTCCTCCAATAACTTTTTTTTCAGCGGTTGAGCACCAACAACGTCGCAGATGAGGCTGAACCAGCTACGGCTCAGATGTACTCCTCCAACGCAAGTCTTCATGCTTCTGATGACAGCGGACCTGTTATGGCTTCTTCGTCAGAAAATGGTAAGCGAATTTTTTTGGATAAAAATAGAGTTGCTTTTAATAATGGTCCTTTCAGCGCTTGAGCAGCAACGACGTTGCTGGTGACGTTGAACTGAACTACTGCTAAAATGTGCTCGTCCAGTGAAAGTGTTCGGGCCTCTCATGTCGACGAATGTCTTACGGCTTCTCGCCAGAGTTTGGTACGTTCCACTGTTTTCTAAATTTGAACGTTGCTGCGTTACTGGGGAGGGAGCTTTTTAAAGTGATGTAGTGCGCCACGATATGCAGCCCTTTGCTCACCTTTCCTTGCCTTCCGAGAAGCATCGGCGAAAATTAACTATTTTTTGTGTCCTCGCATTAACCTCGACTACCTGCAACAGATCATTTTTGAGATGGCTCCACGTCCTCACCCCTCTAACCCTCTCCGCTGTGCATCCGTACTCTTCTGGCGCACGCTATGTTGGAATATAGTGGGGGTGACAGTATAACCAAGCTCCCCTTTCGACAGCTCGCCTTCATGACGATTCCGTGACAGTGTGAGGGTAGGGATGCAGAGCGGTGAGAGCCAGAGAGACGAGGGGCATCAGTAGAGATAACGGCAGAGAATGGAGGTTCACTAGGGGATATCTCCCCTTGAGGGGAAGTATAGCATACGGCCCATGAGGTTCAGTGGGAAATACGTTCCTCCGAAGAAAGGTATCGCATATGGCTCTGGTCGCGCGACCAGGGCGAGGAGCGCTTCACCATCAGTTGGAACCGCCGCAACGATCAGTTTTATTACATTCACAGCATCTTCTTCAAAATATATTTTGCCTATGTTTACCTCTCACCTGTTGAAAAGGATTAATGACACGTACAGTCAAGCGCAAGAAGGTGCCTGCCAGATAAAAATTCATGTCAATAGCAAAGGATCGTGATGTATGTACGTATACCTCAATTATTGTCATCAAATATGTGCTACAGGAAAATCAAGGCAGAATAAAAACAACTCCTTCATAGGGAGCGTGCGAGTAAATGCCAAAAAAATAACAAAAAAAAATGAAACTTGAAAGAAAATTTGTCCCAAATGCCATCACAGGGCTTCAGCTCTCATCGATGGATCGTCCGTCCGCGGTGCCATCGCAGCGCCAAATCGCGCGATCACAGACTAGAGTGCGTCCATACGAAAGGGAAGTCTGAACGCATTCTTTCCCTTGTCGATTTTCTGCTCTTGTATGTGCTCTCTCGCCTGGACGGTGTTGGGAGATCACTGCGACAGGGATGCTCGGGCGGCCGCTGCCATCTTTCTGTCTACGCTCTAGCTTTTCGTTGCAGGACCACGGAAACAAGGAGTCACGCGACCTTGAACGTGCGCGCACTAGTCAGAGTTGGCGAACATATTCGTCAGTGTCTGTGATGAATGTGATTCTCTGAAGTGCCTCAAAAGCAATCTGTCTTTATTCATGATTGTTTCCGAATGAATACTCCTCCACAAGCAGGGAGGGGTGTAAGTGCCCACCTGTGTACCAAGACAGCCCGCTGCCCTGCTATTTTAAAGGAAGCACTTTAGAGCAGGTTGGCATTGTGTGTATTCATGTAACACAAAACGACTGGTTGTTACTACTCTCCACTGGCATTCAGTATCGGTTACATCTTTGGCGGGTCCTCTGACGTGCAGTAAATCCTGCCAGCGAACTGCAGGTAAACATTGGCTGTAGCTAAGTGCCTAATTGTTGTAGCTGGAAACAACGTTGGGATTATTACGAGTATTCGTCAAGAGGCCAAGATCGCTGCTTTTGCATCATTTGGCGCGCGTTTCTTAGTGGCCTGAATAACTTACATTGGTTCCATAGGTGTTCAGCTTGTCTATTAGTAGCGGCGTTTACAAAGAATCAAACCAAGTTCGGTGATCCATCGAAGGTAACGCTGACCTACAGCTCATTTCTCGAACTATAGCGTTGTTCACACCCTGCAACACCATGGAACCAGGGATCCCAAAAAAATGCGTGATGACAAGCAGGATTGGGTAACTGGGGAGGGGGTGGAGGGATACGGAACCTGTCCAACCCTCATAAATGTTTGAAAAAAGGTCGACTGAAGAATGTGAAATCCTTGGACTGCTGATTCTGCATTCATTACTTCAGAATGTGTTCATACTTTGCGTCAGCGTTTCGAGCGTTTTGGGCGACTAAGAAAGTATAGTTATCGATTACCGCTGGGAACGCTAATGGACGCTCAGGACGTTGCCGCAAAGTATAAACACCCTATTATGAATAAGGAAAACCTGGGAGTTTGGATAATGCACGATTAAGAAGAATGTGCGGATTGGAAAACATTAACATTGGTGGGGAGAGTGCGCGAATTTGGAAAATGCGGAAATCGTGAGGATGCCCATCCCGATTCACGGGTTCGTCTGCTCTCCTTCTATCCAGATCTATGCTCACACTTTTCAATACTCACATTTCTATGTGCGCATTTTCCCGATTCGTGCTTTCTGCCAAGGATTCCCAGTGCCATTTTGAAAGGCGCCCAGCAGCGTGAGCGGAGATGAGAGCGGCACCAAACGATCGATATGTATAGCTCCTTTTTCTTGGTTTCGCGACGTCGCTGACTATGAACTACAGCTAGATCGAAAATTTAAATAGTAGAGTTTGTGTCCCAAGTCGCTCACGTATACCGAAATGGTTGCGCCAGCACGATT
>MU921327.1:0-27209 GCA_036418165.1 Cooperia oncophora
GTAAACAACTTCAACAAATAGATTTTCTCTAGACTCTAGCTCTGAACAATCTTACTACGTAAGAGAGAGGGAGGTGTACGCATAATGAGATCCACATGAGAAACTTGATGACATGTGCTTCTGCCTTTCTTTGAGCAAAATTTACAAGTCTAATGGAAATTTAACAAATTTTTGAGAGATCCAGACTCAACAAAAACAAGCAATAGACGAGTCAAGTAAATTGGGATCCTGTGGATTTCCGCACTACCCGCATTCCATAGAACGGCATTCCATCGCTTTCTAAACAGAAAATCTTCTTCAATATTTGAAAAGTGATCATGGATTTAGTCTTGGATTAAGACAAGAAATGGGGCCATCAGAAATGGGGCTATATTGGGGAGGCAATGAAATGATGGCTCTCCCCGAGACAGTTTTTCATCTTTTATTGTTAGCAGAGGCTGTAGAAAGAGTCGGTTCTGGAATTTCTTACTGCATAAATTTTCCTTTTTAACCGGCTCCCAGCCAGCGGGCAGTCTTCGATCTTTCATTTCCAGGATTCCAGCCATATGTTCAACGAACGGATATGAGCATGACCATAGAGCAGTGTGAAAAAAAACAGTTGTCTCACAAGAATGCTGAGTTATGGGCAAAAGTCGTGCCCCAGGCGGGAGTCGAACCCGCACCTCACGCTTTCCGGGCGAGTGCGCTATCCGTTACGCCACCAGGGCCTTCTCAACCCCTCTCAGCTTAACGGCTTATGCCGTAGGCCTTACAGCACTCACACGTTTAACTTGGTGAGCCGGTCAGCCGTAATCGTTAGATATCGGCATGGAACCGCGAGGCCGAAGGCTTTACAAGTTTTTGAAGTCGTTTTGTTAGATAACTGCTGTTTTACGCCGCAGTACGCGTTACGAAAGTTATCACAAGAATGCTGAGTTATGGCAGGCCAAACAAAAACGACTTCAAAAAACTTGGTAAATGCCTTCGGCCTCTGCGGCGGTTCCATTGCCGATATCTAACGATTACGGCCTGAGCGGGCTCACGCGAAGTTAAGTGTGGAGTGCTGTAAGCACGGCATAAGCCGTGTAAGTTCTTCTGAGAGGGCTGAAGAAGGCCCTGGTGTGTAAACGGATAGGCGCACTCGCGGAAAGGCGTGAGGTGCGGGTTACAACTCGCGCCCGGGCACGAACTTTTGCCCTCAGCATTCTTGTTGATAACTTTCGTAACGCGTACTGCGGCGTAAAACAGCAGTTATCTAACGAAAACGACTTCAAAAACAGTTGTCTCAATTCCCGAGCGAGGTCCCATCAGTTGTTGCCACTTCCTGTCAATCCACTTCAATTTTCTCCGTACCTGCGCCCTCCTCGGGCTGGCGCGTTCCATATCTTTGCATCAGACCTACCAATAACCGGGACAATAAGGTCCAGCTCCACTATGCCTTGGCGAGGCATGCTACGTAACTGGTAACCCCATGTTGCGTGAATAACGTCATACTGTTGCTGCCACCCGCACTCTGATGCTGATCACCTTTCTAACGCCTCTTAACAACCCATATCTGCTCACTATCACCCACTAATTACGATTACTCCGTCTGCCCTATGGCAACTTCTTAAGCCAACGCTCCACCGCTACTAAGAAGCCTGCTGAAATTCCGGTCAAACACTCCAACAGGCGAACAGCAGATTCTGTGAGGTAGTCTCCTCATCATTACGGACTGTCGGGGCGGGTCAGTGCGGCTGCGTTTTCCGCGGTGCCAAAGTCTTTCTGCACCAGTTGTTGAAGCGAGCAAATGACATGACAGCATTATATCCTTCGTATTACTCGTTTTCTACCACTTTTTGTCGCATACGCGTTTCAACGAAAAGGCTGAGAACGGCTTCAAACAGTGTGCGCACTCCTACTGGCTGATACGCCCCGACAGTCCGTAATGATGAGGAGGGTAGGATAGCTCAAACTCTCAAGAACAACTAAAATATAAAATCTAAGCATGAAGTAGTCTGAAAACACCTGATTCAAACCTTGGCTTGGAGATACCGCTGCACTTGAACCTTCGATTTGGCTACTGCAACACTATTGTGGAACCAAGACTTTTTGAGAGCTTCGCTGGCAGAAAGCCGCATGGTGGGCTGCAAATCGCAGAATCCACCACATGAAAAACTTGGTTGATAAAACAATGATAAAAATGATCAAATACTACTGGTAAAAGCATATAAGCTGCGTCATTAAGTGCTCATAAGCGATGTCGCGCAATCGCTCCGTGTGAATGCTAATTTCAGGTCTAACACTGCTTTTCGAGCTTAAAGACAGCCCCCGCGCTCGAGTAGCCCATGGTCGTCCTTCCTTGTGCAGGTAGTTCAGCCCCCAAGCTAGATGCTGTCCCACTCTCGCAACTCCACAGTGAGCGAGAAGCGAGCTACAGCCGCTCAAAGTTCTAGTTCTAACGCCCGCTCAGTTGGACCGCCTCACTTGCTAGCTGCCCTCTGACGGAGAGCCGCTCAGTTGCTCTTTGTTGGGACGGCGGGCAATACTCGGGATTGCAAGTCATTTTTGCAGACCGCGATGGTGCCCTTAGATAACTCTGCTCTCCTTTATCACATTTCATTCATTGAGAGCACATACAGTCAAATGCAACCATCTCGTAAGGTAAAACGCATAGAAATCACGAGTGATGCAATTTTTGTGGTGCAAAAGCTCGACTAGCAACATGCACTAAAAGCCGCTCGCTACCGTAACCCAAATTCGGACGCCGTGTCTTTGAAAGTTTTTTCCTTTCAGGAGTTTTTCTTCCGAGTTTTTATTGTTTTTCGTATTCTTTTCATTGCATTGGATGATATCCACTACTGAGAGATGTGATAAAGAGATTTTCGAGCCAGGGGTTGCCCACGGATCGCAGGGCGGTGTAACTGTAAGGGAGCAATTTTTTGTGGTGTTCTTGAGGGCTCTTGTTGCTTTTTCCCTCATTGAGGAATTACTTATCAGCTACTGTTTCATAATTGATCAGCAATTATTCTTGCCACTTTTACCGCGGGAGCTGTCTTTAATTGGGAGACTTCAGCAGTTTCTAAGATTTTGTTCCTAACTTTGTGAGGCAACGTGGATGAAGAGTAATAGGTACTCTGACCATAAGTATTGGACTGAGCCTGGGGCTGGCAGGATGTACTGTAACTCTGAAAGGTTATAAATTGTTCTATGCTTCTGTTTCGGCCCGTGTGCTACCAGCCGTCAGTTTAGTGCTACAATAGAGTGTGACCAACAAGGCACAGCATCATTGTGTGAAAAACGTAGGGCGTGGGGTCGTACTTTTCTGTGGGAAGAGGGGGTCGTATTTGGTCTTAGGGAGAGAGAGGGGGAGAAAGAGAGCTAGAGAGAGAAAGACAGAAAGAGAGAGAGAGAGAGAGAGAGAGCATTCTAAAAAATGTGCGAGAGCCTTGAAGATTATAACCCTGGTGAAGGCCATCGGATGCTGAGGACTGAGGGCGATAGTCGACGGAACCTTCCTAAAATACTAAAGAAAGCAGCCTCGAGACTGAGTGTTGCAAATAGGACGGTCTGTACCCTTATGCAGGAGAATGGAATGTAGAAGAACCTTGATAATTTTGTGCTGCGAACTGATAAACTGAGTCTGGGCTAGAAGCATCACCGCTTCGAGATCCCTTGCGCACTAATTTGACGCAGAGAGAGACTCATTTTTGAATAGCACTGTGTACGACAAACGCTGACGTCTTGGCCAGGGGAGAACAATATAAGACTCCTAAATATTCCCGAAGCCAAAGAAACATGAGTGATGGTCATGGTGGTGGACAAGTGGTCTGCAGCTGGCTTATAGCACTGCTTCATGGATTCATGCAAAACCATTGCAGCTGAAAAATACTCCAGAAGGCTTTAAAAGGTAAAAGCGCAAACTTTAGCTCATGAGCCCACCACTGGTCGACGGGGAGGGGCAGAATCTACCTTGCGACAACACGCTCGATCCCTCGTCACACCGTCTACCCTGAAGAAACCGATCGAGTTAGGCTTCGAATCTCTCCCACATCCACCATTTTTACCAGCCAACCCCATCGATAACCGCTTCCTCCCAGCCAGCCAGCCAGCCATGCCCCCTCCCCTCCTCCCCTGATTACCGCTTCTTCACACATTCTGACAGGTTTCCAGGATTCATGGCCCCTAGGTCTCCAGATTTCTAGAAAAAACAGCCAGGCTGTTATTTCGATTATGTGAATTTTCATTCAAGCACAGATATGAGCATTTGAATTTTGTGGACGAAAACCGCAAGAATTTTCAAGAACTTAACAGAATAGGACCAACAGAACAAAAAGATGAAGGATCTTCAAATCAAAACACTTACATCAACCTTGAGCATCGATTTGATAACAAATTGCGTTTCCAATGTCACGTATTTCCACTGGTTATGAAACATGAGGCGCCCTAGAACACTCAATTTTATTCAAGTTGGGTTTCACGCTGGCTATGTGCTGAAACCGCGCAAGCGCAAAAGGTATAGTTGCTAACTGCTGTTCTGAAAGCAGATGTTTAGCTCGTTCCTAGGCCGTATCTGAGAGCAACAAGGGAGCAGCAAAATATTTTTTAAGTTTCAGTGAGTAGGCAGCCATTCTCTAAACCATAGGTCACTACAGGTAAATTTGATACCAGTCGGCTCACTTAGCTTGCCGGCTGAGGCCAGCGCGCCTCTTTCTGTGATAAGGCACGAAGTTTACCCCAGTTTTCGGGCGGCCAATAGTTGACTCTGCACACACTTTGTTTTGTGTGCTTGAAGCTATAATTAATACCCGTTTTCTTCGAGCTTATCTGTACATTTTATCAACGCTCCTTACCCTCACTCCACAGACGATGTGACGGTAATGGTTGAAGAACGCTGAGCATATGTACAGGTACGAGAAAAGCCGCGTATTAAATTGTCTCAGACATGATAAAGAAGATGCCGCCCAGGCAGAGAAATCGGCCGTACCACATAAGCAGGGCACGCCATTGCGTTGTGATCATTCCCTGAAAAATACGACCCCTCCCTAATTCCATCCTCAAGTGCGACCCCCTCCCCATGCTACCTTCCACTTTCCTAGATTCTCCCAACCTCCTACCACTTTGCCCATTTTTTCCCGAAAAATCTCTGGTTTTTTTTTACAAAATTTTGCTGTCGAGCGGGGGGGGGGGGAGGTCGCAGTACCTACGTACGTCCCAAGCACGTCCAGCACTCTGGCGCTGGTGTAGCATACTGACAATACGTACGAGGAAGGGAAGTGGTAGAAGGCTATGATGACCGCCCACCCCAACAAAGGGCACAGTATTCATAAAGTAAAACAAAGGCAACCAACCATAAACTAGCGTAAAACCAACCAATAAATAAACCTCACGACGTGACGATCAATAAACAGATGAAAGTACATTTTCAGACCTTTCTGATCGCAGGAACACATGTGCTTGCGCTTAGGAAGCCCTATCTAGAAGTTGCACCTTCCCAACACCTCTGCCTGAAAGCCCTATGCATGGCGCATTGCAGAGGTGATGCCAATTAGAGCCCAATGAACTATTACCTGATATACTTGACGAAAACATGCGTTTTAGAAGCATACCAAAGTGTTCAAGTCAACTGGAGATTTCATGGCCTCGAGGGTTGATTTTCGTGTCCGGTGGGGAGTGATCACGGATTATGATCACACAAGGGGGTTTTTTCGAATAGCAAGACCGGTGGGAGAAAATCAAAAGTTTCCGCTGAAAGTTGGAAAGCTTCAAATGCTTTCTGGCATCAGTTCTTTTTTTTTACGAAAGGCTTGTAATGAAGCTGCCATGGTCCACCGCTTGTAGCGACTTGTCGTTCCCCCCCCCCCTCATCGATCACAAGAGGATCACAACGATAGCAATTTCTCAGAAAGGAAAAGTTTTGAAATCGCTAAAACTCAGGCAACAAGAGCCAACCTAGCTCCACTCATTCCCACTTTCCCCTCCGATGAGCTTATTACTTTCAACGAAAATATGGGTGTTCAAAAGAGGGGTACTTTTCGAGTGTTTGGCTTGAAATTGGCTCCAGGTCGTAAAATAGCGCGCACCAATGCGCTTGTATTAGCGCGTGTATTAGGGCTCGCGTGCGGATGACCGCGAACAACTAATATTCAAAAACTATACATAGTTCCTCACTTCTGATGAGTTTTTTTGTCTATTTGTCATGCACTTGGCTTGTAACGATTGCTTATGATGATGTTACTTCAACTCTTCTTGTTCATCTTCATCCTTGGGTGGTTCCTCTGTCATCGATCTTTCGCTTTTTGTTTGCACTACCTGAAGCCTGATTTTTTAGTCGTCGTCGTCCCACTTCGTAAGTTCAAAGTATTTCTATGGCTTTCGGAGCAACGGAAATCTGGCGAACTGAAAGAATTATGCGCCGCCAGCGCCGAACTGAATTGGAAATTAGATTTTGTTGATGTTGTGATCTTAACTTCTTCATTTTTGGCTCCTCAACTTCTGATGAGTTTTTTGTCTTTTGGCATGCACTGCCTTAACGATTTGCTTCATGATGAATTTACTTCAACGTCTCTTTGTTCATCTTCCATCTCCTTGTTGTGTCCTCGTCATCATCTTCCGGCTTTGTTTGCACAACACTCGATGAATCTGATTTGTAGTCGTCCACCGTCGTCCCAGCTCGTAAGTTTAAAGATTCTATGCTTTGAGCCGGAATCGAGCGCCGACTGAAGGAATTGATGCCGCCGCGCCGAAACTGAATCTGAAGTTAGGCATTTTGTTGAGCATTTGTATCTTAACTTTTTCATTTTTGTTTTATTTACATCTGCATTCGTTGTTCTTCATTTCTAGCCTTTGTCATCTTCATCACCCTCTATTCGGACTCTGAAGAATGAGCAACATCCTCAAATGTTATTCACATCAGGAAATTGGCGTTTTGCTGTATTAAACTAATCTGGGAACTCTTGAGCCGTTTATTATGTGCACCACGTGCTCATTGATTCTGGCCCTCGTAATCATTCGCTTTGTTTTGCAGCACCTAAAATGCTATCAGCATCAGGAAATTGCGTTTTAGAGCCGGCATTTTTTCCAGGTGTAGGTTTAGGCGACAGTTGTTTGAACTGTTGTTAAGCCGCTCACTCTTTTCTGGGGTTCCTTCCAAACTTCTATTAGCTTTTACGACCCCCCTCCCTTCCATCGGGGGCAAATACGACCCCCCCCCCGTTGTGATGATCACAACGATGGCGTGCCCTGCACATGAGCAGCGTACAGACTTCGCGACGGCAGCGCTTCGGTCGCGAGTTCGGCGTTCAATGCGCGTCCAACGAACGAATGCGAATTCTACTGCATCGATCGCGTCGAACGCACGATCGAAGCGCTGCCGTCGCGAAGTCTGAACGCTGTCCAAGGGAAGGAGCAGGCGTCAAGTCAGCCGGCGAGCCAGTCAGTCAGCGAGCCGACAGGTTCATATGATAACACTTTACCTGTTTTTATCTGGGATTTCAGGTCCATATCAGTGTAATCGTCACTGAAAGGAGGATAGCCGCAAATACCAGTGAACAAAACAACACCAAGACTCCACCTGACAAAAAATCTTGTAGATAATTACTACGATATCTTCAGAACTTTCCTGTCCTGATGCAAAATTCATGATACTTGAATTAATTTACGTACGAAATGCTTGAATTATTCAACGTACATGTCCACTTTCGGATTGTATGGCAGTCGGTCGCTATCGATCATCTCAGGAGCCATGTATGCCGGCGTTCCGCAATATGTTTTCAACGTCGATGCTTGGTTTCCTTTTGCAAGTCCGAAATCAGCCAGCTAGAAAAGTACATCTATTTTTCGAGTAAGAACTGTACGTACTTTTTGAAGAAAGAACTGTGCCAAGAAAGATCTTTTTCAGCGATGTACCACTGAACTCTTCCCTCGCTTTCTTATTCTCATAATTTGAGGGAGGCTATGGTCTCCTGAGTGGGAAGTAGGTGGTAAACCAAAAGCAGACCAAGACAAAGACACTACGACATCAGGCGCGAACTCGCTGAGGCTGTTCTTGCACGTCTCTTCATTTATAGCAATGTCTTTCATGAAGATTCCCAACGGACAGCCGTAATCACTAGACAGTAGAGGTCGTATTCGGCTCGATGGGACTTTTTCCGTCTTCCGCACACTCTACACCCCTTTTTTGACGATAGCGCCGCAAAACCGCTATGTGAGGAATTATGTGAAGTTAAAATATAGTCCCTGAAAACAGCTTTTGCTCTTTTCCCCATGTTTTTAGTAATAAGCCCTATGTCCTCTTTCGGCCGACTGCCCAATGATTACTCCCTAAGCTCACGGACATTGTGGAATTGTGCATTACTCTCATGGATCATACGCACCATGAAGCCCCTCACATCCTCGATTGGGTTTTAGTCGGGGCTACTCGCTGGCCAGGGCAAAAGAGCGGTTTGGTGACAACTGAATCACGCTCGAGTGCTTCGACTGTCATGAACTGGTGCATTATCCTGCATGAAAACGGGACTTTCTTGCTGATTTCTACGCCAGAAAGCAAGGAGACGTTGTCGCATGACTTTTAGATGACGGAAGAAATCATTTCTTTTTTCATACGGAGCACAGTTTCAGACGTTCCATTCATGCGATGGCAGCCCAGACCATGAGACCACATCCACTGAAGTTCCGCCCGGAAAAATGAAACTTGTCTTTCCTCAGGTCGTGCCAGCGGAATCGGTTTTCGTCGGAGCCGTCGCAGTTGAATTTCCTCATCAGAAAACACGACCGCGAGAAAAGAAAAAACTGGAAAAAAAAACACTACAGACAAGCAGTAGGGCACCGCAGCCAAAAGCCAACCTCACTCCATTGGGTTCGGCAACATCTTCGAGCAAAGCCAATTAGGTTTTCGCGATGGTTTTTCGTTAGAAACAGTACGTAACTCATATTCCCCTATGGGTGAACTCGGGAGTTTTTCAAGAGACGCCTAACAGTATCCTCCGAGACATTAACCTGCGAAGATGACTTGATTTCCCGACACGACACTGCAGAGTTGGATGCTTTCCTAAGGATACGGCGGTTATTCCGATCGGGCAGCAAAGGAGGATGTCCAGAGCTCTTCTCAACTCAATATGCTTTAGATCCCTTGGAAAAAATTGTTGATAGAATGATGAGTGCGGCCCGAATCCCGCGCCATTCGACGATTTAACAGTTTTTGAGACAGACTTATTTGTGATAATCTGTCCCTTTTCGAGGTCCATTAATGAACTTTACTTGCCATAGCCTAGAAGAGGCAAGAAGTCATAATGATGAGAAGTTTCACCGAACAAAAATGAGATGCAGCCGGAAAAATATGCGGTGGAACTATACTTTTGCTGCGTTGTCAGAACGACCATTTTTGAAAAAATTGACGAAAAAAAATTGTTTTTCAAGCTAGAGTTTGGTGTTGGCATGCGAATTGGTATTGGTAATTACCACATTTTCTGTATATGGGGCATTTTTGAAAACGTCGTGTAAGACGGGATTTTGTGAGATTCATGGGTGGAACTATGATTATGCTTCGCAGTGTACAGGGGGGGGGCAAAAAAAAAGTCACTTCGACCGAGTCACATATCAGCAAAGTTTTCGCAGCCCAGACAGAGGACGTGGATACGAGTACCAGGGCGGAAGATCCAAGATGTTCCTCTATAAGCAGGAGCTGGCTCTCGCCATCACCTTCATGTACACCAAAATATGAAGTCATCTCCAGTCGCAGCCTGACTGGAGAAGACCTTTGGAATTCATGTCACCTCCAAACAGCTGCGAAACTTCTAGTATGGAGTCACCCATGGATAGCTACCTGGAGACCAGTACTCTCGATCTGGATGACCTCCAACATCGAGCAGCTCCGACAACGTCGCCACGGTCTAGGACATCATCTTCACCACAGTCGCCAAGGCGCGGGTTGATGGTATGGACCGGACGTACCTGGAATGGAAAGACCGATATTTTCTTCGTGGACCCCGGACTGAAGGTGAGCGCTGGCGGTTACATCGAGCAACTCGTGAAGAATATCCTCCTCATGTCGTCGCCCGTACCTTCTTGGAAACTTTGTACTGCTACAGGATTGGGTGACACCACATGGAATCGAAGGGCGTTGGAAAAACTCTCGCCTACTTGGAATGGAGGGGCGTTGAGTACCTGAAGAAGATGGAATATCTAAGCAGGTCACCTGAACTAAACCCCTTCAATTACCTGGTTCGGGCGGAGTTCAATAGCGTCTACAGTGGCGGAGAAATCAACGATCTCGCTGCACTCAGGTACCCGGGTGTGGGTCGATTCTATCGTCGACGATAATTGGGTCATCGCGCCGATGGGCGGAGCCAGCGGCGTGGCGGCCGCCGCGTACGAGTTCTATTGCGTGGTGGCTCCTTCAAATTGTTAAAGGACTCGCCATCACATTTTGATGATGTTTCCTGTTGTTTGTTAAGGGGTTCTACCGATATTTACCTCATTTCTGAGAGTTGGGCATACTTTAGTAATATTGAATTATCTCCTGCTCCTCAACTGTCCTCAGTTTGAGAGCGAAATACTCTTTCCCGCTCATCCGTCAAGTTTATTGGCAAGTCTACTTTTTCTTTTTTTTGACTCGTTAACTTTTGTCAGTGAAGAGGAGATAATATCGCATTTTTTATGTTGTTGTAGATTCGGGCCTTGTGTGTGTTATGTGTCATATTTCTAAAAGAAGCTATAAAAATGTCTAATGCGTGCGAAGGATCGTCTGCTGAAGATCCATCATCCATATCATTAGTTACCTTGTGCTGAATCTATAACAGGTAAGTGCATCACGGCTTTTTAAACTAAAACGAACTGGTTTCATTGGCAGTCTCTTCGTTTTGTGCATTGTCCAACTAGATCGATCTTTGCGATTGTGTTCATTTTTTATTTATTACAGCAGAACCCTGACCTGAAGGTGAAGCGTCATCAGAAGTGGAGCGTGAAACTTCCGATTCCGTTCATCCACATGAAAATGAACCGGGACAAAGTAGCATGGAAACTGCTGTTGGCAACGAAAGCACTCAAGGAACAGTGGTGAAAAGATTTGACATTGCCGATTCTGAAGATGATGTTACGGACGAAGAAGATGGTGCTCAACGCGCTTGGTATAACGAAGGAAGGGCGATTACGGGAGTAAGTGCCTTGGTTTTTTTGCTGCTGAATAAATCAGAAGATAAAATAATAAGTCTACCTTATTGGGTCATTTTTCATCTGGGTGCGCCTTAACTAGATGCTGTCCTTATTCAAAAGTTTCAGAATGATCGCCTATTTTGTGAAAGCTGAGTTGAATAAGTGTGGACTTTGATGTTTTATTACATAACAGATGGTTCTTGTATATAAGTCCTTAATACTTAAGCGATTTAATACATCCCACCGGAGTTACATTCTGGTTAAGTAGTAAATGCTTTAACAGGTTCTGTAGAATGGCATCGTGCATAGCAAAAAAATCTATATTTTTTTAATATAATTGTTTTAAGGATCGTGACTATGCGACTTCATGTGAACCCAAAGATGTCAGCAAAAACGAATCTCCCGAAGCCTTCCCAGTGCTTCCTGGACTAGCTAAACGTGAGTTTACTTTGATTTCCTTTTGAAAAAAATTTAATTTTGCGCCTGTGGGATTTTCTTAATCCTTCGCGTTCCGTGCATAGTTTTGGTCTTGAGGATGTAAGACCTCAATGAAAATAAACGGCGCTGCTTCAGTAAGGAGGGCTTCCTCGACATTCAGAACCCTCAGATTGGTAGCTGGACCCAGTAGACAATCTTAATTCATCGCTTCGTTGCGCGCGACGCTTTCTCAACACGCATTAACCTGTCGATTGGCGCAGTAAATTTCTTGAAGACCACGACATCGTTGACATTGAGACATTTGTGGCTATTTTTGGTTGTACATCGTCTATTATTGTCATCCACGATTTTATCTCTCATCTCTAGCGCGGTAGGAAGACCTTAGAACTAGATGGTATTTCACGGCACTCAGTGGTCTCCATTTAACTGGATCAGTAACTTATTTTGGCGCAATTCGGCTGACGCTGAGCGTCGGATGATGCTCAGCAAACACTTTACAGGCGACCCTTGTGAAGACCTGTGTTACTGATATGTACTATTTCGCTTCACAAAAGTACTGGTCTCACCAAGGTGAGACCTGTAAACTCTTGTGAAGTTGCAAAATTCCTTTTAGTTTACATGAAGTAGCAAAAGGAACAAACGGAACAGCAAAATGACTACTCCTTCCCTTTCCCTCCTCAAGCCGAGCAGCATTTAGCTCTATCGCTACAGAGTATTCTGTACCCGTAGTCCATTGTGATGCCTACAAAGTTGAAAAAAAGCCCTATGGTGTGCTCCCAAAATGGGCCTCAATTCGAATTGCTACCTCAACAAGTGGTTTGATACGATTGACAGAGGCTTGATGGATCTCACAGTCAAATGAATAGATCGGAAAAATTATATTTTAGGTGAGCCTGGGCCTGACGGGAAACCATCGTCAGAAGTGAAGCGTGAAAATTCCGATATCGTACATGCACATGAAGGCTGAGGGTGAGTTTATCATAATTCCCTTTGGAAAATATCGATTTTTGCGTCAGAGGTTTCCCCGGGATTTTCCTTCGCGTTTCGTGCACAGTTTCGGTTTTAGCGATGTAAAGCTTTACTGGAAATAGATTGGTGGGCTTCCTGTAAGGAGTCTGCTCTCGCGTCACTTCACTCATAACCGGGGCACTTCAACGTTATTGTTATTTCATTAGTTTTTTTCACATTTCCGGTTGATGGAGACATTTGTTCGGTGGCCTTGATCAGTACGAATCACCTGCGTAGCAGAGTCAGTGTGCCGCACGTCTCACAATGCGGGCTTTTCGGCGCACTTTGAGTCCCCCAGAGTGGTCATGGTAGAAAGGAATTTAAAGGATGACATGGAAAGGTTGACAATTGCTTTGAAAAAGTCGTTGTTCAGTATGGCAACCACCTTTCTCCATCGAATTATTGTTCAATAATCACTTTTTTTTGCAGAGCAAAATGGAGGCCTTGTTCATGAAACACGTAGGATATCTAGAAGAAGTAGGCGCTTTCTTGGACACGAAGATGCACCGTACCCAGTTCGAGTGTAGCTATCTAGCTTCTCTCTGCGTATAAAATTCCACGATTTCATTCCATTTGATTGTATGAGTGTAACCGCGTCCAGTGGATCAATGGACTGAATTTCTAGTCGGTTAGAAGATTATGTTGTGATTGTTCGTTGAGCTTCTGGTTGTTAACCACCTAACCTTGTACTACTTCGCCAGTTAATTAGCACTAGTATTGTTAGACATGCCGTTAAATGGTTTCTGAGACAACAATGTTGTTTTATGGTGAAGGCACAAGGAGAGTTTTGTATAAGTGTTTTTTCTGCTTAATGTGTTTATGTTAATGGTATAATAAAAGAAGGCACTCAGTGGTCGAAGAGCATGAAGAACACCTTGACCTTTACTGCTCCATGAATAGACTACCAAACACCGTGTTTCGAAGATTTGTTCGCACAGACACTCTTGATTATGAATGCGCTTAACTGCTGTCTAGTGAGCACAATATGTGGACACCATGCGAACTGGAATTGGGAAATCAAGGAACATTGCGGCGGAAACGCTAGAGTGGGCCACAATTCCCAGGGATCGTTAAAAAAATCTGTAACTGGATGATACTACTCCACCTGGTGCAATCGGAGTAAGACATGGCCTCACTGAAGAATACCGCAACAGCGGTTTCAACAGCGGAGTACACCCGTAAGGATACTACATCGTACGTGGTACCCAAAGCTTCGTAATTGTAATCGACTCCATTGCCCTCATTATCTGAGCCTATCTTTCCGATGAAAACAATGTTTTCCGTCAGCATTCCAATGGGTGTTTTTTAGGAATCCTGCGCCTGACCCCCTGTCCACATATAGCCGAAGGGCGTAACAGAGCAGAGGCGATGTTTGCCCTGGGGCTGTAGTATCCCTAGGACCAAACGAGACATAATGGCAATGTTACACATTAATAGCGCTAGATTTAATAGACATTATTTATGACCAGATCGTGATCGAGAACTGAAATTGAGATGCTAGGCTGCATCCTAGCATTCTGCGACGAGGATCATTTTCAACAATCACATGAAAATCGTCGCAAACATCCAAAAATGAGGGAAGGGGCACGATAATAGTTTCTCGAATGATGGCGAAGATACTGGACCGCAATAATGGTTGCACTAAAAATAACTGAGGATTCCAGCAGCCACGTTTATGGGGTTTCATGTTGAAAAAAAATCACATGACAACCCTCGTGCATATGCCAGAAAAAAGAGATAATGTCGGAATTTTCACGTAAATTTGAACCGTGAAGAAAATGCTGACGTTAAGCAGAAACCAGGAAGAAACTCCCTAGGGAACGTCCCCAAAATGATTAGCGAATAATATTCACACGGCAGCAGTGAATAATGATTGACAAGTGCTGTTGCTGTAGATAAATTAGTTGAAATTGAGGTAGCAGTTCATTCCAGTATGCTAACAAAGGACGCCGTGGTACAATTCGAATCCCTTGCTCCAATGACAACGTGGGAGTACCAGGTAATGCACTCCTGGGATTCCGCGCCGCGCACGTCGCCTGCGCGACCACGCCGCGACGCGACGTGTGCGGCGGTGACCTGAGGCTGACCGACGATAGAATCGACGGGACCCTTTCTTCGATTTCTATTGCCTGTCGATTGGAGCATTGATTTTCACGTGAACTGTAACATTGTCAACTAGCTTTTGCTTGTACATCTGGCTCGTTGTCGCCATATCTGCGAACTGGAGACCATCGTTCATTGCCTTGGGCCGCGATGTCCACGCCGACGCCTATGATGGCGGGAGTTACGAATACTCTTGTCACGTACCCATTCTCAGCCGTTATGGAACTTGAACAGGAAAGATGATAAGTTACGAATGTCAGTTTGAGAATGCAGTGGAGTGTTCTTCAAGACCCAAAACTTATAAAATCGTTTGGTAGCATTTATGCACATATTGTTGTTGTTTATGTCCTTCGTGAGCAGAATTGTTCAAAATACGACAAATCATTATCGTTTCCAATCCTCATTAATGTTGACTTGTGACGATGGTAGAGACGAGCAGGTGGACACACTTGAAGTCAATGACGACTTGATTCCATGGAGGAACGGATGTGGCCGTTTTTCACGCTCGTCCAAAAGCTATTCGTCCTGAAGATAACAGCGCGAAAAATAAGCGCCAACAGTGATATGGTTCTCAGGCAGTGAACTAGCAGGAAAGCCTTCAGCGCTTTGGAATGATGGGGGCGCCTTCGTGTCACAGGGCGGAAGGGGGGGGGGTGCTTCGCTCGGCCACCATTCCTTAGTAGTAGCCGGCAAGCACTGATTTTCTTGGAAGGAAAAACGCTGCAGGAGAGTCGTAATTTTGCCCTCCGCCGAGCGCGCCCATGACGGGGCGTTTCCTTTACCACATGTTAGCTGTCGAATGGAGAATCGGGCCTATGTAGACCCCGTTAGTCGTGTTAGACATATCATGGACTATTTTCAGGTTCTGAATCTGCCTGTTGTCGCCATCTACTACCTGGAACCATCGTCATTTCGGGTTGACGTCGCACGCGACGCCCACCAGCGCAGTGAATTACGATTCTCTTGTCACATACCCCTTCTTGGACAGCTGACTGGTGCCGCGCCAAACTCTGCAGCCCTGCTGATACGATCCCAAGTCCGCAGCTAAGGCACGGACCTGTACACTTCTTGTTCTCAACACGCTCCAATGAACTTAATGCACAATCTATCTTGAAGGCCGCCATGGAATCAAAGTGCGACTCGAAAATAGTAATGACAAGGGGACACAACACCCTCAACATGCGGAATAGCGGGGCGACTACACCACTACGAAGCCATTAGAAATGAAAGTTGGACGTTGTGATGGTTAGTGGGCGGAGCGTTGACTCCATCTGAGTGGGTCGCGCTTTCTTCAAGTATTTCTGAGCTGCGAAGTGATATATCCTCCGCGCTTGCGGACAGGACTACCTTGTTTGAACAAGGCCTTTAAACATCGAATAAAGGCGGAGAGTGCCTTCTAAGACGCGGTATGAGATAAGCCGCGATCATCCAATGGGCTCCCGGTACAGGTGTTCCAATCCGCAGTTTCAGAACATGCCCATTTCAGTGGCTCTAAAGTAAGTAGCAACGGCGCTGCATCCATCATTAACCAAAGATGAGCCATGGCCCCCTCACAGTCTGTTACTGCCATTCCAGAAGGTGTTGGAAAATTGCTAAGGATAAGCTTACTCGCTGATGTACGGGGCGAGATTTAGTGCTTCTCTTAGCTTGTTCACGTTTGAAACGAGAGCATTTCTCTGCTTCACTAACGCCTCATATCGCCGCTGGACAGCAGGTAACACTTCCTTCAACTGAAAAGGCGTCATAGGCCTGTTTCTGTCAGGATTCACTAGTCTCAGCAAAGGGAATTTTTATTGCATAGTTGGAGACCTTTTACTCCGAAGAATAAAGAAGAGCAAGTTGATACGCACCCTCTTGTTCTCTGCCTCTAACGATTGCTTCCATATATTCAGTGCAATGGAGATTCTTCTATCTGCCACTCGTCGTTGTTGTGCTTGATTGTCCTCACTAATAGTCCTAATCTGTTGAGACTCATTGATAGTACAGATTAGCTAACACGGACTTATTTCTTCTTCTCCATTTGTAGCCTACGCCACTGCCAGTTCGGTCGCTTGCTGCTCGAACTACGTCGTGTCTCCGGCCCTAAATTATACCACATGCCTCAGTAAACCACGCTTCTTTTCTCGAAACCCAGCCACCAACCTGCCCACATGGACCCAAATCTCACACCAATGTTTTCGCTGGACCTCATCCAACCACCAATACCAAGAACCCATTTAGGCCTCCCTCGAACCCTATACCCAGATCCACATAGTCATATCGACAACAAATCAAACTTACCGCACGACCCGATATGAACCTCTTCCATGTGTGAACATCCTCACCACTTCTTGGATTACCTGGTGGGTTGTTCCCCTTGATGTTGCAAAAAGAAGCTGGCTTGGAGCACTGAGAGCGAGCACCTTCTCATTAAGGCTATAGTCGCGTGCTGCAAAATGGGGCTTATCTTAACAGGATACACACCGCGTGCGCACGCCGTACTCTCAAGCACTCCTACTGTGCAGTGACTTCCGAACGCTGAAGTAATGCCAAACTGGCGCAAAACAATGCGGCCGTGTGCTCACGTACAGCAGGGACACTTTGAGCAGTGCCCGTCGCCGCATTTTTTCAAAGTGGCCAAGAATTGATGATCACCTCGTGGAGAAGGAGCGTACTTCAGCCAGAGTCATCTGCTGAGGAATCTCAGCGGTGGTTCGCTGTTAGGGAAGAGGGTGAACTCAAAGTGTTTGACACACCATAACGATATTGGACCGATTCTGACGGCTTCGCAGCAGAGAAAGCACCGTAGAGAAAATCAAGCTGGTAGAAGGTAGTGGGATCGTATTAGGCTCCGAGAGAAATCGTTTCGAGCTACGAGAAAATTCTCTCAGTCGTTGAGTTCCACTCTTTCCAGTTGTTCAAAATCAATCCCGTTTCATGGATGCTATGCCCCACACCTCCACACCCCCCCGCTCCTCCCACTCCTTAGTTGGTGGCACTGCAGAACTGCTATACAATTACCAATTCCTATAATTGGGTAGCTGGTTATTGACGACCACCTCTCATCCTTCGCGGAAAACTGGAAAATTTTCTGGAAATTTGGCAGACAGTTGGAAGGGTATGAGAAGATTGTAAGAGGTATGGTGGGAGGGCAGTTCACACTGAAAGAGTGAATTTGGGGAAGGGGGATTGGAGTGACCTCGCCGTTTCACCCGTAGAGATGCTGTATCCTGCAGGCATTCCGATTGGTCGGTTTATCATCATCCAAACTGCGCCAAGTGTTGCACCTCCCATCTCCTCATGATACCTTCCAGAAATAGACATCGATTGTACGCGCGCAAAATCAATTTCCATTTATAAGGGAACTGCAGGGACGTGAAAATAATCACTACCAGCCGCTCTCACCTGATCATTAGCGTAAACATGAGATACGCTTCACCTGTGAGATCAGCTTGTTATCTCGCTGTGCGAGTGCTGATAAGCTGAGTCGAACGAAGAGATAACAGGTAGGTTTAGTTGATCTCTAAGGAAGCATGGTTAAGGTGAGTCTAATTACTTACATCCAGGAGCGTGGGAATAGGAAAATTGTGGGCTGAACACAGCAAGGGCAAATGGGTAACGGGTTGTGGAGACAAAGAGGGACCGAGGGAGAAACTTTCGACGAGGGGATGTGCGAACGGAGCTTCAGAAAGAGAAATAGAGAAAGAACTGTTGTCATGTGGGAGGGAGAGAGTAAAGGAGCATATAGGGGGGGGGGGAGAAGGGGGCACAGCGCAAGTCAGCACACTTGGATCATGTCTTCTCTTGATATGTCACTGGCTCCAGGCCATATAAGAGGCACAGGTAGGTAAGTCATCAGGAGTAAGGAGATGGAGAGGAAATCTGTGTCGTACTATTGTCAGGACACTTTGACACGTCATCTGTTCTAGACGGCAAACATAGACCGCGCGCATGTGCTACATTACCCGACCAAGAGTAGGAGTAGAGCACCAGTTTCGTACCCGCAATCAAGTCCCAGCTCAAAACTTGCCAGGAATCACGTAAAACTAATTCAGACACTATTTCGGTGAGAAGGAGCAGACATGCAGGCGTGACGTGGCATAGTCTCACTATTGCGTTCTCTCCCCAACTAACTTTATCCTGAGTCTCTGGAAACAGCAATGTAATCATAGCAACCACGTCTAAGAAAAAAAATTAGTAGCAAACGTTCGTAGACATGGAGCATACCCCATATTTCTGATGAGATGGGGTGGGCGTTACTGCATACTTCATCGAAGGCAGTTGGCACGATAATTTGGTACTCTCTCGAAAATGGTAGCAGGGATTTTATCCAATAAGGAAAATCGCGAAAAAGCGAAGTGAAACGCCCAAAAACCTGCAAAAATGCCTTTGATCTCCACGAATCAGAAAATGGAGTCGGACGAGCTTCCCGTTGGCATCGTGCCAATAACTGCCAATAACCGCTACTGTAGATACGCGAAATGCATGTGCTCATATATCCACGCATCCGCTTCATATCAACCCCTTCGCTTCATATTGTACTTCGCAAATGAACAGATGTAAGTATCAGCATCGGTCGGACATTCGTGGGCGGAGGAGGGCGCGGTGGGGCCGCTATTTTGCAGCTTGATAGAGCGCTATAAAGGTACCCTCCTTGGAAAAGGCGCCATGTAGAGTTTGCTCAGAGGCGCCGAAGTCAGTCCTGCTATTAGTCCTACACGTCGGGGAGACAGGGTAGAGCATCGTTGTGTGAAACATCTAGGGAGTCGTACTTGCCCCCTCCCGCTCGACAAATTTTAGGGTGGAAAACTGAAAAAATGGGGGAAATTGACAGGTAGGTGTTGGGGAAGGGGAGGGTTTGTACCGAGACCTCCATTCAGGGGGGGGGTCGTACTGACACCACCCTCTCTCGGAAGGGGGGGGGTCGTCCTACACCACAGTTTCACACATCACGATGCTATACCTTGCTTGGAGATTTATCGTGCCACCTGCCTTCAAAGGTTTTGGAGGCTGTGCTTTTGGTGAGATAGTGCAGTTTCGGGACAACTGTAACCAGTTCTCTGCCCAGTCACAAAGCATCATGTCAGTTGTCTCAAATATGAATGTACTAATGTAGTACGGCAGAAACGCCCCTCCCATTTTCGCAATATGGGGTATACGAAGTTTTACAGGAGGAAAAGTCCGAAGCAAGGTCTGAAACGGAGATAAGCAAACAAGCAGAAACATTGAGAGCGGCAACAATATATTTCATGGAATGGACGGTAAGATAAGGTCACCAGTGTGTAGAGTCTTGTTCGCTGCGGATGCTGGTGCATGTCAACGTGACAGGGTTTGGCGCGCCAACCCAGCCTCCCTGACACGCCCCAGCATCCACAGCGGACAAGAGTGTGTATACTTTGCCAGAACCTCGCTGACCCTCAAGCCTTCACAGTATACTATTAATTCAGAGCACAGCACTAGCGCACTATACTAGTACGATTAACGAGCTGTTCTCAAAGCCGTTAATAGAGCACTGCACGAAAACGAAGATTGCAGAAGAAAAACCAAGTGGGTCAACTGAATCGTTCCATTTTCGGAGCCGGTATGGTTGGGCGCGGTGAGGGAATCTCGCGCCACGACGCGATGAGGCTGCTTGCCTACGACCTCATTTGAGATGGTGATTCTTTCCTTCCAGCAGACTTACCTGGGATCAAAGGTGGAAGTCGATGAGGCATTAGAAAGGAAATGCATACCTACTAATCTGACCGCCACTGAGTTCCACACCAGCTGCGGACCTCTCTAAGTGAAGCCATGGAGGTTTTGTGCGTTCATACTTTGCGGCAGCATCCACCAGCGACCAATAGTGTTCACCAGCTTTCCGAGCGTCCGGCAGCGTCAGCCACTAGGAAAGCATGGATATTGATCTAGCCTCTGCCAGTTTCCTCCAGCGTCTACCACCGTACAGCAGCATCTCGAGGGCTAGGAAAGTCTGCCTGTCTATCGATCTAGTGTCCGCTTGCGTGCACCAGCGTCTATCAGCGTCCGGGAGAGAGAGCACGGCGCGATAGAATGGTAGCAGACATGCAATCGCGCCATACTCTCTATCAGCATCCTGCCGCACTTCTCTCCCCATACTCTACCAGCTGTCTGCCCTCCTAATCGCGCCATACTCCTGTCTCGGACGCTGATAGACGCTGGAGAACGCTAGGTCGATATCTGCACTTTCCTAGTCGCTGACGCTGCCGGACGCTGGGAGCGCTGGTGGACGCTGCCGCAAAGTATGAACGCTGGGCACTCTGCTTGATTTGGAAGACCGTTTAGCCAAAACTCAAACTGATGCTCTCCTGAAAGGCTTCCAACTTCGTTCAGAGCGATCAATAGTAGACATGGAAGACGATTCGTAATCACCATCTAGAGACATATCGGGCGGTATACAATCTCCACGAAACTGGCTCTTCTTCCTACCATCCTTCGGATTGCGCGGACGGCAAGAGTCACCGTGGAGGTGTCGATCTCCACCAGATGATCACCGGTTTTCTAGCTGTCCTTCTATACCATTTGTGAATTTAAGGTGCCGATCCAAATAAAAGCATCAGATCAGCAGAAATCGAAAAACTGGCCGATGGTGATGCAAAAATAACGACGCGCGGTGATCATGATCAGTTGGTAACGAGACTGAAAGAAGCAGCTTCCCGAGTGACGGAGTGGAGTACTCCTGGCGAGAATATCATGAACGTCCGTAACAAAGAGGTAAGTGGGGACTAATTAACCACATGAGTGTTAGGACAGATAAGGCGCTCTTGTATTTTGTAAAAAGATGATTACGCTTTCTTCCCTTTCCAAAAGCTGTCCTGGCAGATCGCAGACAACTAATTGTAAGGTCGAAGCATTTCTGCAAATGAGCGCGCACTCTTGTGGCTATCCTGCGTGCTACGTTAGTCTGCGTTCATACTTTGCAAAGTGTAGATATCGATCCAGCGAAGGGCAGCGTCTACCAGTGTCTACCAGCGACCATCAGCAACTTGAGGGACTAGGAGAATATGGAATTCGATCTTGCGTCCACCAGCGACTAGAGGTAGAGAGTAGGAGGAGCAGTAGGAAGTAAGAGGATAGCAGACTGCTGGTAGAGTATGGGCAAGTAGGAGGCATGAGACAGCTGGATTAGGCGTCGTGGAATTGGGCTTGTGCAACCGCACCGTACTACCACACACTACCGTATTCTGGTAAACCTGGAGGTCGCTAGTTCGATAAGTTCGATACTTTCCTATAGTTTGATAACCATACCTTCCTAGACCCTTAGGACTCTGGCGGTCGCCGGAGGACGCTGATGGTCGCTGACGGACAATGGTGGACGCTGCCGCAATGTGTGAACGCAATAGTACCTACTAACATAGCTATAGCTAGGGCAGAAGCGCACCTAAATTTGATCTTCAGAACCTTACGGCACTTGTTCAGGTCACTCTGGCCGAAATGGCAGCGATGTATCGCCTAAGAACGCTGATTTCCATGTCAGCCAATCTAGTTGAGCTGATTCAAAGAGCAAAAACGTGGACCAAGGAAAACATCCATGTGAGTTCGTCTTTTCTAGGCTGCTCTTCCTCGGGCTAGCGTACGTTGGGGAATCGTCGACGGGGGCAGTATACCGCCACTGGTGGGAAGTGGCTCGTATTTGGGGAGTTAATGAAGAGGTCGTATTGGAGAGAAAGTTTTCCCCGGAACCATGCTTGACCCTGCTCAGCTGCCTTCAAATTTCGACTCACCCACCCAGGCGTACTAGGCGTACTTCGGTTGGTATCGATTGTTCGCGAGCGCGATCTGCACCCATTTTTTCGAATACTTGGACTTGATCCAATCAAAAATGACCTATAATTAATGCAGCTACTTCAAAAATGTCGTACTGGCAACGTACTTCCCATGACGCTCACCATGTTCGAAGCGACCTGTGCCATTTCTGAAATCTTCCAACTGAAGTCGATAGATCGATCCAATGCTAAGGTATCTAAAAAATATTTTTTCCCCGACGTTCTTTCCCTCTCACTACCTCTTTTATATCGGTGCTGTTTCAGAAAGAATTCCAACAATTTCTTCGTGCAAACACTGAAAACGAGTATAAATCAGAAACGGACTCAGCTTTAGTAATTGCTAATCCACGTGACTATATACCACATCTCGAATGCAGGATTAATCATTACAGGTAATTCGGGCCATTTTATGGCTCATTCCGTAACTGCAAGTCGCTGGCAGTAGGGCTCTCACACAACCTGGTCCACTGATTAAATTTTTAGAAAGAATTTTATCCGTTTTTTAATGTAATGGGTGTTGGTCGGGTTACCGTTGAACAAAAGAACAGAAAAAGCAGTCGAAATCATTCGGGATGAGGCCCGGTTGCTTTCCTGCTATGGACGAAAAGGGTGAAATGAAGACATTGAGTCTTCCGAAACGCGGGTGAGAGGCCACACAACCGCAAGCAAAACAATGACGAAAGCGGGTATGTGCCAAGAGAATCGTAATTCGCCGCGCTGGTGGGCGTCGCGCGCGACGTCGCCAGCGCGGCGAATACACATACGATTCTCTTGGCAATGGCTCCAGGTAGTAGATGGCGACAACAGGCAATTCAGAACCGAAAACAGCCATCAATGTCTACCATGACGTGGTCTACATGAAATCCGGTGCTCCGATCGACAGGTTAACAACGAGTTAAGAAAATGCCGCGCCCATCGCCGCGCGCGGCGGAGCGGCAAATTACGATTCTCTTGCCGTCTCCCGACGAGAGCACCGGTCGCGACGCCAAGCAGTAGTCTTACTTTTGTGAGCGGGGGGGGGGCATGGGGGTTCTAGCAAGAGAAACATGTCTTACGTGGCAGAGGACCCACATGATATATTCGTGGGAAGGATACCACGATGCCATCTTTAAGATGACTGCGCACTTTGTCTTTAATCTGCTGGCTTAATCTTCGAAAAGATCTCGGTAACTATAATAGCTTCGTTTCAGGACATGCGTTCATTTAATTGGAAGTGCGCTGATCACCACAATTCAAACCTACATGAACTCTATCTCACTTGAACAGATGGACCTCAGAGCGAGGTGTGTGCTTTCGATAGAACAAAGCAAATTTATGGGGCAGGGTTCAGATTTTGCTTTGACGCGCTGTAACGCGCCACAAACAGCTCTAACCCATAGGCGCGATCACAGGGCGCCTTAGCAGCTAGTGTCGATCGATACTATGACTGCTGTGTGACACAAGCGGCGCGGTTACGTGACACTCTTCAAACTTTTGTGCATTGGTTCTGCTTACGAAACTGCTGAGCCGCGACGGGAATAGAGGGCGGCGGGTCCAAAGCATTGCGAAATGTGCAAAAAACGTCTTATGGCGGATGCAACGGAACGCGACTATCTCAAGGCGAGGCGTCCGGTGGTGAGCTACTTATAGTGGGCTGAAAGCTGGAGTGGCGAGACCAACCATGAGTGCATGCGGACGACCGAGCAGTGCGGAGAAAAAGATCGAGAAGATTGGCGCGCTCAAAGGGATTGAGTTCAGTTGTCCGTAGACCCAAGCGACGCCAATAGAGCGTGTCGACGCCCGTCATTACGAAGCCTGAACGCTGCTTCATTTCAACAGGACTGCACGCGAATCTTTAGGACTTATCAGTTCCCTTGAAGTATACGCCACATATCTGACTTCCAAAAGGAATCGTTGAATGCTCCTGACATGAGAATTCAACAAGTGACAATATGCCAAAACAGTCAACTTTCTCATACCCTGAAGCCGAAAATTGGAAGCACTCAGATAAAAAAAGAGATTTGAGCATTGGGAAGCATGGACAGGATTCGCTTCTCACATCGTGCAAAAAGATAGTGGCGTACTTCGTCACTGTACTCGTTTCCACGCTGTAAGGCTGAGTTCATACTTTGCGGCAGCGTCCACCAGCGTCCGCCAGCGACCAGTACGACAGCGATGAGCACGATATCGTGTGGCAGTACTGTGCGACGCTGATGGACACCGGTGGATGCTAGATCGATGTCCATACCTTCCTAATTGCTCGAGACGCTGATGGTCGCTGGTGGACGCTGGTAGACGCTGCCGTTCGCTAGATCGATATCTATACTTTCCTAGTCGCTGACGCTGACGGACGCTCAAAACGCTGATGGTCGCTGGTGGACGCTGCCGCAAAGTATGAATGCAGCCTAGTATGGAAGTAGCGTTGAGCTGCTCATCATATATGCAAGAAATTTTCTTACCGAGTTGATGATCAAGTTTTGCAGAGAAGTGAAGGAGGTCCTTGATCGGCTCCCTCCAATGTACACGAAAGTCCGAGTCGAGTTGAAATTTTCGGACTACACATCAAAATTAATCCAAGAATATCCACCGAACAAATTACAGTTCCCCTTTGCTCCCAAGGTAACCTTCTTATATTGAAATTCCCTAATTGCTGAATGTAATACGCTAATCGAAAAGAGTTAAATATGCGGTTTCACGAGGAAGAATCGGTAAAGTATCAACTTCAAATTTCAGGTGACAGATGCTTCGAAAAAACGATCAGGAGAGGCCGTTGAGAAGGAAGTTCAGGGAGATAAAACAACAGGCAGTGCAGAGAGAACTGAGAAACAACGAGAGAAAATGTTAATTACTGATGGGAAAGCCATTTCTGATAGAGCAAGTGTCCACACCCCAAAACAGGAGCCACGATTGCTGGGGCAGGCAGTGTTGCCAGCGGCATTGGTGGAAGGGCTGCGAGAGAGCTTGCAGCCATACCCCACTCAGTCTTCCACCATTGGCGCTGGATCCAATCTCGTGTAGAACTCAGGAACGCACATCGGTCGGACACAACTTTTGATTGAAGATAGGGTGATCGATCTCTTTATGGAATTGTCCACCAGGAGACTCCCATGTCCAGCGTAGAGAGTAGGGCTTCTGGAACTGCGAGTTACCATGGATGGTATGGGTCGACATGATAAACTCTGTCAGCCTTTCACCGAGATTACCCCCCCCCCCCTTTTATTCTGTGAGTTCTGTGGAGCTATTCAGCCGTCCTACTTGAGCAGTCCTAGCGTTGAGATCGCCGACGATTACTTCAAGAAGGTATGGTCCTCTTCGTAGAACTTCTCCAATTCCATAAAGAATGCTTCGAGCTCCGTGGTAGCTTGATGTTGGTGCGTAGGCGACGAAGACTGTCAAAGCCGGCGTTGAAACACATCTCCTCAATGGGAAACATTCCGTTTGGGTGATCCCATCTCAGGTTTTCGTGAAAATCGATATCATGGCTAAAAGCGTGTTAACGGGGGCGCCCACACCGCCAGCGCCTCTGCTGTCACAAGTTCCGAGAAACAGTTCTTCTCCAGGCTCATGGAAGGGCGTGTAGCGGGCAATGCCACCTCGTCTCGCAGCCCGATGACGTCGCACTTAATCTTCCTGGCTTACATCATCAAATCCGTGATGTGAGCTTCCAGTACGTGTCCGTTGGTTGACAATTCTGCTCGTCCCCTTATTGTTAGCCCATGAGCAGCTTTTTCGGTTGTTCTGAGATTTGAGAAGCTTCTGAGCGGTTTACGCCCTGTAATTGGTTTAGGGGAGGAAGCCTTTTTTCTATACTGTTCCCGGTACATGGGGTACTCATGAGTCTTACGTTCTGACGCGGGGCTCGGCAGACTTTGGGGCCGAAAAGCTATTCTAGCTGGGTCTCACCCAGCTTCCAGAGAATTAGACCACTTTTTATTGTTCCTTTTGGCGGGTGTATAGGTGGTGCCGGGGAGGTGGGAGGGACGGAGTGGGCTCGCTTTCGGTTCGCTCTTCCACCAGTTTCTATCACCTGTCAGAAGAAAACAATCAGTGGTGGAAACGCAGCGGATAGGTCATATCATCCATCTTGAGACCGCCCCGAACAACAGCGACGATATCAGCTCAGTCTGAATTCGCCTGTCAAGCAGGGCACAGCATTCGATGGGGATTTTGGTCGAGCTTTTACGACCCCCCCTTTTGGCGGCCTCATACGACCCCCCCCCCCCCATAGGGAATCCCCATCGAACGCTGTGCCCTGCTGTCAAGTTTTTGATCTTATGCAAGGCCGCGGGCGGGATTTGAGACCGGCGCTCTAGCTTGAATGTCTTGTAAATAAACTTAGCAGATGATGCATACATCCATATCCTGGAGAGGAGAGGGCGTGGTTGCGTGTTTGAACTTTCTAGTTATAGATCAGATATATTTTATATTACATTGTAATGTTTAGAGTGAGCTCTAAAGACAAAACGGAGAGCACTAAAGTTGCGAAGAAGGATAAAGAAGGGACTCAGCCAAGTTCTTCGGAAGGCTAGAGAGGTACGTTACTTAGCTCTCCTTATGTTGCAAAGTTCCTACATAGAGCCCAGAATGTACTTCAGGCAATGCGGTGACGCGCAAACTAGCTAAATTTCGAATCTTTGCGCTGAATGCATTAGGTCTTGGTGCGAATGGCGCGCACGTCACATTGGACGCTGTTTTGAGGGGTCGCCGCAACAGGAGAGCTTAACAGTCCATAAATCGAGTCGCTTGTTACATGTGTCAAACCAGAACAGTTCTTCAGAAGAATTGAGGGACTTCCATCGGAAGTTTGGTGGG
>MU921352.1:0-10995 GCA_036418165.1 Cooperia oncophora
CCGGCCGCCGTTTCTGCCAGTAGGGATCGGTTACCGACCAATCTCGGACGAAAACAATCAGTGGTAGAGAATACTCGGGCCCAATTGATTGCGACCGTATCAGCTGTACGGTACTTCTAGTCCCCACCTGGTTCAGCAATTACAATAGAATTTCAATGCATCGATTCTGAAAAAAGCTCAGTTACGATACATACGTCGAAAAAAGCCCGGAAGAAAACAACCCGCGGTGGAAGACTTTCCGGATGGGCCTAATCCATTCGTCTTGGCGCCGCCCCGACAGATTGCGACGATACCAGCCGTGGAATAATCGCGGGAGATCATCTGTCACCCGTTCTCCCATTGAGTATGAGAGTCCTCGAGCGAGACCCATCAATATCCCCATTTGTTCCTGTTGTCACCACTCCAGAACGGACCCGGAGACCTTCACTTCTCTCGTTCAGAACTTTCATGGGAAAGTCCGGAAAATGGGTTAATCATCATCCGGGTGTTCGCTTGACAACCCAAGAGATCCCATAGTCACCTCGGTTCAGAAGTTATCAAAGATTTGGATGACGTCGTTGAAAAACACTGACCACATGCTCCCATCTGATCTTTGATTCTTCGCCAGATGCATAATCGCCTCATCATTGACGCCTCACGGAGTTCAGAAATCCGCCCCCTACGCAATGCGTGTATCGAAAAAGCTGACCGAGTGCTCCTAATGCCTAGAGAGAAGCCAGGTCTTTGAGGAACGCATTAGTGCTAGAAGATTCACAGAATTACAGAGGCGAAGCACCGTATTTCACCTTCACCCACGGATTTTTCCAGAGGAGCTCTGCCGGGCATAGCCTCATTAAGTCCTCTGCCGAGCATAGCCCTATTAAGCAATTTATTCCAATTTGGGCGGAAACGTCCACTAGGCGCAGGGCTCGCCATCTCCTTGTCGCTTTGTATGGCAAGATGAGTTGCACTGCTTTCTACTCTCCGTACTAGGAGAGTACTAGGGTTGGCACTGGCACTTTATCTTCTTTCTACTGACCAGTGCTCATTCTCGGTATAGACCCGGGCAAAATCAATGTGCTGGCCAGTACCCGGCTGGTTAAAAAACGGGGCCCCAGTCCAATGCATTCTTGAGGGCGACAATCGTACTGCTGACAGCCGCTTAACTCCATGAACCCACCCTGGAAAGGTGTCAGATGTGAGGGTAGAGGACGACAGGGGTTGACGTAGACCTGGACCAAAGCCAGATAACTCCTTGCTCAGAGGGTAAGTTGAGGCGCCGGAGTCTCAAAAGAATCCAACTTGTTGAGGTCTTTGGGAGCATAGGGAGCCGGGATTCTCTGGAAAAGAAGATATCACTTTCCCATGATTAAGACATCCCATCAAAAACTTTTACATCATCTTCATGGTGTTCAATAGATAAGCTTTCAAAAATCTGAAGTGAAAATAATCATTTTATCCACCCGAATGAGCTACCGTGACTGGGATCGCATATCACACCACTTTTACAAAAAACTCCGAACCGTTCTCAAATAATTAATAGCAAACTTGAAAAAATCAAAATGCTAAAATCGATAAAAATAAAAATAATCCCCCGGAGTTCTTCGACTTCCAATTTTCCAATTTCCCACTTCTTGATAATTTTTCATTCAGACCACTTCCACGTTCAATATCCTTCGATGAGAGGTTAAAACTACTCGATCCTAACGGAAATCTGGTGAGCTTTATAGACACGAAGTCAACAATCTCCATTCATAAAAAAATAATAAAAAAATTGTTTCATTGACAAATGCAAAAAAAGTGCGTGTTGGATTATTATTATATAAACTGAATTGAATTATACTAATTAAATTAAATTATAAATTAAAGAAAATTTTATCCTATTCCACAAGTAATAATTTGTGTTAATAATAAATCTTTCCACTAACTTCATATTTATTTCTGATATATATCTGTGCTCTTGAATCCGTTATAGCCCCAGAAACTCAGAAATTTTTCCACTCAAAGTGCAAATGGGATTACAAACACTGATCAGGCGCTTTTGGCGTCGGCGCCCATTGGGTCACGTCATCACTTTTTTCACCAGAATCGGTATAGCCCACCGAGATAGTTCATAATGATTATTCGAAATAAGCAAATCAATTTTTTTGGGCGCGGCGCTATTCGGCGCCAGATGTGTCAGCTGCCAATTTGACACATCACTTTCACCGCAATTTCAACTGCATATCCGTGTGATTTCATGGTCTGATTCACCTTTAGCGCCACCCCACTACTTTCCACCGAAATGGGTATAAGCCTGGGGAGACGGGCAAGAGGATCGTAATTTGCCGCTTCGCCGCGCGCGGCGATGGGCGTTTTCTTAACTCGTGTCAACCTGTCGACTGGATTGTCGATTCATGTGGACCCCGTCATCGTAGACATTCAATCGAACTATTTTGTTCTGATTGCCTTTGCTACTATCTGGATCGCATCGCATTTGGCAGGGCGGCGACGTCGCAACGCCATCGCCCACAGCACGGTGAATATACGATTTCTCTCGTCCATACCGCATAAATGCCCTGCATACTGGGGTAACTGGCGCCGGCGCCGCAGAGACATTCGAGGGCTGTATTCTTTCTTAGCCCATGAAGGGAAAACAAGCGCCAAAGGACGGTAGATATCGTTTGAGTGTCTGCACCCAAACTAGCAGCTTCGGAAATTGCCTTATTGAAATGAACTTCTGAAGTTATACATTTCACGCTGTTTCAGATTATACCATCACCTCAGTTCACACCAACAAAGTCACGAATACCATTGCGAAACTGGTTCAACTCAATGAAAAGCAGGTTAGTAAAGAGGTAGCTCACCTCTCAGACTATGCGTTCCTGAGCCAACGTTCTCCAGAGCATACCTCTGAATCTGTTGCGGATTGATGCAACCTCTGTAACAATTTGATCACTTCCAGCAAAGAATTCAGTGATCTTTGGGGAAACAAAGTAATATAAGTTGGATACTGCGAATAAAATACAACTCCAGGGAGGTCCTATAATCTAACCCTCTCCCCCCCCCTAAACACTTGAAGCACAACACCTCTCAACAGAAACACCACATGTGCACAGACTTACGGTACACATCTAAGCCCGCTCTGAGGTTACCAGGCTGGCGAAGTAGTATAGGTGCATGAACTCTGAAGGCCGCAGCAGTCGGCAAATGGCGTCGCACGTTCGCAACAGAACCAAATTAGAATTGATTTGGCGCGAAAAGGTCATAATAATCCGGGCCGATTAGTTGGAATCAGTACGGCGCGCCGGTCGAGATAGATTTTTTTTTTTTTTTATTTTTTTTTTTTTTTTTTTTTTTTCCTTCTGATAATCGCATGTCGGGTCTCCTAACCCACATCTAGCAAAAGTAGCGAGGGAGTGTGCCTCTTCAGATCCAACCACTGCAAGGTGCGCCGTTTCGTGTTCGCTTTCCATGTTCTGTGTCTTGTTGCGTGCGTGTAACGCGCGGCAAGTCGCCCATGTGTGCGTCGCCGTGACCTATCGACACACCCACGTAACTTACTCGCATAAAGACGAGTAAGAAGCTTCTCGTGCCCAGGTTGGGGCATGAATATTTCATTGCACCGTGTTGTAAAGAACTTTATTCAGTTACAGTAATTATCCCAGTAAGTGAGAAAGAGAGTGGGGGAGCTTGATTTGGAGCGCAGCCAAGGCGGCCTTTTCCTAACCCAATAACAACTGGTGGGAAAGGCTGTCTCAACTGCGCTCCAATTCACGCCCCATCACAAGACCTCTCGTTTGCCGAGATGAAGACTCTAGCTCTCAGGGCACAAAGTAGGAATTTTTGGGAATTCCCAGAGAGGGGGCGGGAGGGGAAGGGGGGAGAGAGAGAGCTCTGAAAAAAAACCTTTTGGCTCTGACCTCTCTCGCCTCTCCGCTTTTCCTGTTTCAAGTGTCCTATATATCCCCTACATTTTGCAAAATTGTCCCCAACGATAGGACGTGCCCTGGTACTCATTTGCTCTGACCACCCAAATGACCCATTTTACACCCAGCCGACATGTAAAAGAAACCTGCTTGCTGCTGTCCAGCCATTTTCATACTTTTACCGAGCCATCGATTTGTTTATCAGTCGTGATAATCGATAAATTCAGGCGTAGTCGATTCACAATTGCTGGATCAACGGAAGATTTGACATCTCTGGCTTCATCAGATGACAAATCGTTCAAGTAAGCCTTATCGACTAACTACTTTTTCAGTGGATACGGCTCGTTTTCGAGCGGTAAAACCTGTAAATGGCTGTATTTCAAAAGAAATTAATCCCCGACTGATTACACGTTTGGTATTACATTTGGTAAGGAAACAATATTTTCGTCAAAAACATGGAATGTCATTAGTTGTTAATCCTACCCATCTAAAAACCATTCCAATCCCCTATACAAACCAGGAAAGGGTCCGGGTCACATAGGTCAATTGTGATGAGCCCCTGGACCCCTCCTGGGTGTGCAGGGCATGAACGGAACTAATCCTTCGGATTATACTTACATCATAACTGAAAGCTCCAGGGATTTTCACCCACTACCGATCGAACAGATTAGAGATGTTGGCGCTGTTCGGCTTAGTTGGGAGGAGGGGGAGGGGGGCATTTTGCACTCTCCCTAGCATCCTTTGGTCCTTGTTGAATTACTCGTCTCAACTTTGCGAAATCTGTAGACTCTTGTCAAGTGCAAGCGAGCGTTATTGCCCAGCTTTACAGTAATTCACAGGTACTCACATGAGCCTACGGCAGTGATCGATGGGAACCTGCAATATGCCCCCACTGTGCCCAATCGTCTATTATTGACAATCAATCCGCAGCAAACTTGTCGTTGTTGTTTTGTCTGCAAAGGAATGTCAAGAACTGACCGACGAAATCAATGAATCAGCCGTTTTCAAGGACTTTAAGGCCATCAAAGGCTGCATACACCATAATATGAAAAGACCGGGACGAAAATTGGGATAAACCATAACAATCACTTTGAAACGGATCAAAATAAAAGGTTACTTGTCCTTTCTCCAGACGTCTTGAGCTTCCTATATCAACATGATCACTACGGTAGGTTTAAGAAAGAACTAACGATAAGCTCTTGTAGCGAGTTTACATTTATCTTACGCCTAGTAGAGGTTTATTCACGGCGGATCATAGGGCACCATTCTGCTTTCCAATTAACACGTTGACGACGAGCCATTTTTCCCATGACTTGCGCCTGGGACGGCACATTTTTCTACACTGAAACTTAGTAATTTCCAAATAAATGAATTACTACGACCAAAATGTATCGAGAAATGCAGGAGACGAGTATAAGCATCATCTCCGCAATTCTTGACCAATTTAGCTCTTATTGCTCGAATCTTCCAAAAATCCAGAGCCATTTTACCAACGTCTTTCCTCTGGATACAGAATATTGACTAAAAAAATTTTGTCTCCCGGGGTGGTTTGATCTCTTTGAGAACAGTACGTCGCAGTCGCCTCGACCCGGAAAAATGTTTGTTCGCTTGAACAGACCTTTTATTTGGTAAGAAAACGTGAGACAAGCGCGGCCAGATGGCTTGACGGAGTAAGTATTATATCATGCACTGTGGGACTCAGCCAGACATGTGGGCGACGACCGGCTCGGCTCCACAAGACAACACCTCTCCTCTGTCTAGTCGTCCCACTTCTCGACGGGAAAATCGTCGGTCGTCGCGATTAGTGGCGACATGAATTATTTCTTGCTTGCCAGTGGGGCGTCAGGTAGCATCCGGCTAGAGACAAGTTGTTCGCTTAGACAATTCGATAGATCCTTTATTATGGACATTTCTGGCCCGGCGGCCGCTAGCAGCTTGTGCGTGGCAGGTCATTGTCACATCTAATTCTTTCGTTCAGGGTCACGCTAACCACCACACACACCGCTCTCCTCACACGATTTGGTGACCCGATACGTACTCTTCCTCTCACACTCCGCGGAGCCACACACAATGTAGATATTGATGTTCCGGCGCGTTCAATGCCCTACCCCACGAAAAAAGGTTTTCAGCCCGCTTTTAGTGGCTAACGTCATCCTTTGGCGCCAGCCTCTATGTCGCGGCGCGGCACCGGCAGGTCCGGGCCACAACCACATCGCCTGTGTCTCTCCCAGCCTACTCCTATAGGTCAGTTTTTTGAACACCAATCTTGTCCGTAGCGCGCTGCCGCTTTGTTTCCTCGCACGTCTTTCATTATCTACGGAGAGCAGCATGCTGGCTCGGGCACAAGCATTGTACTGACCACCCCGCCTCTCCATGAGACGGACGGCTAGTCGCCCACCATTGTCGACACTTCCCGTCGTGTCAACGTGTTCAAGCGCCAATGCAGCATGGCCTGGCAACTGACTCCAACCATGCGATCCACGCATGGACTGTGCCTTTCAGTGGAAAGAATATCGATTAGTGAAGGTAGGTGAGGGCATCTTGCTCCCTCGATCCTCTCCAATCGATCACTACCGAAGCCTCCTGTGAAAGCTTGTGAACTCCTGTGAAGCTATGCAATAGCAAGAGCATAGTTAACTTTTAACAAAAGCCTACAGGTCTCAACAAGGTAACACGTCAAATCAAAGGAACTGGTAAAGGATACTCGCAACTCTGAGAAATGAATTCCCCTCTGAGCCGAACATTGCCGTTCAAAGCGACTAAAGGCTCCACAGTATTTATTGATCACTGTGGTCAACAACTGACCAGTCTATAGGGTTTTGTGAACGGGATCCAAGTATTTCGTGCAAAGAAGATAGACTTAGGTTAGGAGATCCGAAATGCGACGGCGCACACTCGCAAGCGTCGTCGCGTGCGCGACAAACGCACGAAATCTTTACTGATTTGTGCTGCAACAGCTCGAACCAACTCGTCAGAGAGGCCACAACTGCTGGGAAAGTTCCTGGGTGTCGAATTTCCTGACCCGCTTCCGAAAGAATGACAGCACTTCGGAAATCAGTACTTGAACTGTCTTTGAAACGGGAAATCATACACTTTAGCGCTGCTTATTTGTGACGCTTCTGTACAGCAATAATGGAAAAATGCTTTAAATTATTGGCGCTAGCTCCTTTTATTGCCAGACCACCACTCTGGACTATTCGAAGAACCCTTCATTGAACAACCAACAGTGGACTACTTGTCAATTTTGGCATGGCAACATGAACCGGTTTCCGTGCTATAGATTTCGTTAGGGCTCCATAAACCACAAGATGATGTTTATTTTTCATTGGGGCACTGTTTGGCTTGAAGGTGGGAATTCTAAGATGATGTTTATTTTTCATTGGGGCACTGTTTGGCTTGAAGGTGGGAATTCTGCACCTTGGCTAGGTCATTTTGCAACTTCATGTTCAATAACAGGTCTTTCTTTGGTGAACCTGTAAACTCCTGTGAAGCTACGAAATGGCGCAAGTGAACCATTTTGTCCCAGGAACTGACAGGTCCTCACAAGAGCATGTACATGCTTAAGTGGGTACCATTTTCTGCCCCCACCAAGCCGAACTGCGTTGAGCACATCCAGAAAATGTACTCAATACTGACTGAGTCAATATTCTTAGACTCTTGGGATGTCCTTCGCAAGGTAGGCTATGGTATCGTGTACCTGTGGGCCAACTGAGCGCTAGGCCTATCTAGCCCATAAAATGCAGCGTCATCGATCTTCGGAGGACAACCATCAAATTTGATTAGATGAGGTGTTATCATGCAAGAATCCGGGTTTCCCAAACATGGTAAAAACCACTTGTGAAACGAGTTTCCAAGAAAATTTGTTATGCAGCGGAATGCTAATGTATGAAGTGTTGTTTTTCATAGCCTCGACGAAACCCATAACGCCATGTTTAGTTATCTTATCAGTGTCGTTGAAGAGCGACGGTTCGCAGTCCGTCCATCGCATGGTTAGGCAATTATCAGCACCAAGGCATATACTGCTGCTGTCGGAACTTCTGTCCCGAACGTTTTCTATTCGCTTCAGAATCTCATTGTTAATGCTATTTCTTAGGCGCTATTTGGCTTGGAGGGGGCATTTTGCACTTTCGCTAGTTCCTTTATTAATTTATGTTAAACAACAGGTCTCTCTTCAGTCAGACCTGTAAAGTCCTGTGAATTTGCGAAATTGTGAGAGTGAGCCTTTTCGGTCACAGGAATTCAGAGGTCCTCACAAGGTGTGCTATACAAGCTTAGCTGTGTAGCGTTCGGTGCCCCCACCAAGTTAACTTCAACCGCATTGATAGGCTCCACACTCAGAATACTCAACTTTTACTGATCCCGGTTCGTTCAAAACTTAGGTTGGCAAAGGTCAGGCCCCAGTTTAAGCCCTTACTGTCGGAGTTTTGCTGTTGAGTGCAGTTCGAACTTTGTCCGCGGGTTAAGTTGTGATCCAACACGAAACCACTCAGTTTGAGTATGGTTTTCAGGCGTGTTCGCCCAAATGCGATGGCGATAATTTTGTGGTCAAGGGACTGAAACACCCCGCAACACAAACTGCCGAGACAATCTTCTGCTTGGACAGATTTGGCTTCCCGTTGGGCAGGCCTAAGTGAATAATGCTCATGAACTACGACGATATTATCATTTGTTTGATGATATTTTAACTTTTCTCGAATGTTTTCTTGATTCTTGCTCCCTTCGGGGCAATTAAGCCGGTGACTGGCACCATTGACTCGATGCTTCAGTTTACGAATCCGCTTGCTCGTTAATAAAATTGTGAATTTTATGTAAGAATATTTGCTGTTTCTCCGAACATCGATAGAGCCGCTTAAGCACGGACTTCTGCCTCAAGTAACAAGGAATATCAGAGGGAACAGATCCTTAATCTCTACTACACAGCAAAGCGCAGCATCCTGTTTGTTAAGCGTGGTAATAGTAAACCAAAGCCCTATCACCTAGGACCTTGTACTGGAGGCTTCCTTTACCATCTTTCTTTTTCTTCTTCTTCTTTTTTCCCTTTTTTAATTGCATGTCTGCCCGGAATTTCGGCATAAAAAGAGTCACTGGGCTAGGCCTACTGAGTTGCCTGCCCTCTACGATTCCACATGGACAGAATTCGTTTCGTCCCTGGGATGGACCTTTGAACTTTGTCCGGGGGAACTTTGTCCTCTTGGGTAGTTTGACTATCTGTAGACGAATACGGCCTCGTTCAGTGCACAACCCGCTGCGCGAGGCGCTCGCAGGCCACCAGCGTAACGTCCTAATACTCTCCTTTACGCGGCGCGATGAGTTCTTCACGGTGAGCCGTTCAGGGAGTCAAAACTCGAACTAACCCCTCCATTCTGAGAATGAGAAATCGAAAATTCATCCAGTTTCCGAAGGAACGGGTTGTAAGGGTAGGGTAGTGGTCCGAGCGGAAATTTGAATGGTTGGACAGTCCTAAAAATAAACAGACACACGCACATAGTCAAGGAGAGGCACGCCCACGGTAGGTGGAGCACGCCTGGAACGGTGACGACGGTGGTGACAAACGGCATTGGGCAGACTATTCATATGAAATTGAAAAACCAGGATCGCTGCTGTCAACTTTGAGGAATCAAATATCTCGATAGTTCGGTTTCCTTTCCACGGCGTAAGCATTAACTCTTCAAGGTCAATGTAGTCAGTAAGGCCCATTCAAAACAAACCCTAGTAATTTGCATTGGCTGTTTCTGCCTTCAATCATCTCCTTTGGAACAAGCTTTCAAAGCTCATCACACAAGAATTCCGAATAAAAGAAAGTCTGTAATGGCGCATTTCAAGAGATAAGCTTCTTCTTCAATATGAGGGGTACACCAGCTGAGAAGGTTGTGGTGTGGTGGCGAGAGACCTCAACGGAGGCCTAAATCACGGATCGAATTCCCGCTTAGGCGCAACGCAAAACAAATCGCCTAAGTTCGATTACTCTCTACCAGACCCGTGTGGAAGGTCACAGGCTCTACATTGTGCATCGGCTGGCCCAGGACCAAATCCAACCATTACGATTCTGAATAGGAGGAGCAGGATGCGTGGCGCATCCCTGACGCGATTCATCTGAATCGTACATTCTATCCCCATTCTCCGTCTAATAATACTGCTCATGCGAACGTACTATTGCGGAACTCCTGCCAGAAATTTCGCATGGAAAACATTCAAAAAAGCCGATGACGTCATTTTGAATAGCTCCCATTGATTACCAGGTACTGCAGCTGCTGTTATTTCAGAGTTTAGTTTGCATTCATACCTGCCCCATTATTATTTCGTTTCTCGAACGACCGCTACCGCAATTATTCCACTGTTGGTCTGTCCTCTAAATCGGCTTAACACCTCTGTATGCCGAAACCCGAAACCGTTGAGTCACTCCGTTAATTTCGCGTATGCCATGCCACCTGCGTTGCGCTACTCCGGACTATATCGTGTTCAGGTCAGTTCAGTTACTTGACCAGGGCTTACCAGGACTTTCCGGTCCTTTTGCCCACAAAAAGGAGAGCAGTGAAATTCTGGCCCTCGATCTGTAGCGTAATTTGATAGCGCGAGGCGTCGTAGTAAATAGAACGGCATTTCTATGGCGAAATCGATCAGCAACTCAAATCGCAGCGGAGACTTTATTTCCACCTGTCGAGTTCTGATCATTACTGATAGCAACTATGGAAGCAAATATTTACTAGGGATGATCAAATTTCGTGCTGCTATCAGTACCGGTTTGTGGTCATGGAGGGTCAGAAATAGCCTTCTGCAGTCCCATCCAACGCTGAGTTTGCAGATCCTGGTCGTGTTTCAACGAGTACCCAATTAGGTTTTCCAAATTCCCACGAATCTGCCGTTTTCCAGGAGAGCAAATGTTCCCTTACTATTGCCTCTGACCGCATGCAGTCTTGTTTCCGCACGAACCGGGGATCGAATCTCGCCTGTACCAAGCAAGCTCTTTGGCTTTTGTCATGTGGTGTAACTCGCTTGACAGGAGAAGAGTGACTCCTATTTTTGCTGGACACCCCAAGTCGAAACTTAGGAGGAAATATTCGAAGGCACAGAGATTCTGAATGTTGTCAGATGCATGGCGCATTTAAAA
>MU921352.1:11095-25744 GCA_036418165.1 Cooperia oncophora
TGGGTACGAGTTCAGCGGGATTTCCTTTCAGCACAGACAGTCTCCCTTTCTGGAACTTTCTCGTAAACCTTGGAGGACGTTCCCAAGCATTTCAGAATCTGAGCCTTTCATGAATTCATCCATTTTACGACCGTTCCACTTCCGCTTTTTACTTCATGACCCATTGATGCAACACGCCATTCTGTCTCCGTTGGTTCCACCTGCTGCATGTTCTTGTTAGAGTCTTCTCAAACAATCGTCACCACACCACTCGCTATCGTTCTCGTATGCAAATTCTGACGCTACATCTAACCAGTTACCAGGACTTTCTTCTAAGTTACACCGTTTTTTCAGCTCTCCACATAATGTTACTGCTCCTAACAAGATCTGTGGCACGGTAGGCTTAGCGTAGTTCCCCTTAGTGCAACCATCAGCACCATCCAATTTATGAAACCCCAGAATTTCAAAAAAATTGCCGCAGTTCGGTTTGGAGGGGTCCCTATCAATCATTGGTGGTGCCTCTTGTAGACCTGTATACTCTTGTAAAGCAGTGCAATTGCGCGCATTTCGTTTACTCATGGTAAGAGTCTACAGGTGACTAGTTAATTCAACAGGAATTGGTGGAAAAATTTCAGAGTTAGAGAAATGCTTCCGCTCCCCTCCCAGGCCTAACAGCATTACGGAAACTTGCAGGAGTTACCTTGGAAGGATTATGAAAATGACGCCAACACTATGAGGTGTCTTTTGAACGGCATCGATACGAAGCTATGTTCTGGGGTTATTTGCCGTCTTAGAACGAGGTTCAGCGCGGCATTGTGCGCAAACCTCCAGCGTGAGCCGCGCTGCAATGTGACGCGACAGCGGCTGAGGCTCGGTGACGGCTAATCAGCTGATTTCGATGGAATTCGGCTGCGAATTCCCACTTTTTCAGCTCCAGCTTTCAAGTTGATAAAAACCACTACCACTTCTGGCGAAGCTTGAAGAGCTGAAAAAGTGGCGGATTGTGCAGCGATTTCCGTGGGAGTCAACTAAATTCCCGTCTGCATGCGCCTCCTCGCTCGCACCGTCACGCCCCTTACTGCACTGCCTCGCCTGAGATTCCTCAGAACCTCATGCGCCTTCCCAATGTACCCCCCTCCCCCCCTCTCAGCGTCCAGCCTAGCGCAACCCGTTCTTACTCCCTGACGATGCTAATGCAAGCCGCAGCCGCTGTCGCGTAACAGTGCAGCGCGACTCACCCGCCCCGAGAGTCCGCAATGATGAGGACTGTATTTCGCCAACGGCGTCTGGGGGCGCCAAATAAGGGTCACAACTTCCTTCTTCACATGCGCTGCAAGCTTGCGCTTACCCGTAATCGAGAGTTTTCATCAAGAATATGACATATCTTGGCGCCACCGTCGAATGAATCTCATCGCAAACACAATCTGGGCACGTCCCGTCATTGGGAAAATGTTTGCAAAGTATGACCGTCTCTCAAAACTTCCTCCTTTGGTACGACCCCCCCCTCTCTTATTCAACATCCCTCAATCTTACCAAGTTCTTCTGACTTCCTACTTCCTACCACTTTTCCGCCCTACCGTCGAGATGAAGAGGGAGGCGGGGGAGGGAGGGGGTGCAGGGAGGGAGTATAGAAATTAGTATGTAGTATATAGACATAGACACAGTATATAGGCACTTGTAACAGGAAAAACCAGCAAAAGTCAAGAACTGAGGACATGTCCCTCATAGGCGGATATAAATCCCATGACAAAATACGACCCCTCTCGCTAAGGATCATCACACCGAGAAAAATTCGGTGTTAGACATTGGCCGCTACCAATATATCATTGTATCGAAGCCCTCATTTCGCTCGCTGAACAAATGTCACCTGCGTGACGCATGCCATGGTGATAAATCATTGTAGAGGGCTCACGCGGCTCCAATCATTTCCACGGGTCCCTGGGCGTACGGAAGGCGTCAACTTCTTGTAACTTATTCGGCAACTCGTTGTCAAGACATGACTCGAGATTGGCGTGGGAGAGGCTGTCTACGGCGCTTCTAATGCGCCTGCGAACGTCAGACGATTTCCCGACATGTCTGATCATATAAGGGGGATTCTGTCGGTGAAACGTGACCGACGTTCCCTCGCGAATAACTCAATCACCTTCTTCGACAGCTCTTCTGAATGCCGCTTCTCACAAAATCCTCGTCTTCAGCTATGCTTCTCAACGGATATGACGAAGATGAAAGCAGTGAGGCGAGTGCGCTTCATCGCAGTGTCAGCCTCAAACCGCCAAAGATGCCTCGTGAGTTCAAACCAGTCGACGCCGTTCTCTCGCACTTCAAGCGATCATCGTCACCCAAGCTGAACGATCTGGACGAATCATCATTGAGCACCGTAACAGAAGGTCCTGAAGCAGTACCCAAGCAACGAGTGCAGGTCGGTGATGGCGTGAAAGCACTGCTGGCATCGAGACGTGGCCTGAACATCGCCGAAAAAAACGAATCTCACATCAAGAAGTTGAAACGCAGTTTAAGTGCCCGTCTCCTCGGCAACCACAATAAATCCAGCCGACGTCTTGAACGTCAATGCCGTTCATTTGCAGCCAAAAATCGTAGCGGCCAATCGTCCATCGACTCATCACCCTTGTAAGTATTATACATATTGATTTGTGTAGCGCTTGTTCTATGGGCGGAGCTTAGCTCACCAGAAAAAGAGCGAGTTCGAGACGTAGTTGTTACGATTTCCGACTTCCGATTAGAAAGCGCAAAGTTTTCGTTTTCTCTTCCTTTTTCCCCCTGTTTACAATGGGAACTTCACTGTACGTATCAGGCTATCTTTGCTCGTTCCATGAGTTCTGGAATCGTTCACTGCATAGCTGAGACAAAAGATAAGCGAGCTTTTTATAGGCCCTGCATCTCATGGACACTCCCTTTGCCCTATTGATTCATCAGATGCTTATCTTATATCAGGGCCTGCACTTTTATCAGCAGGCCCAACATAGCCAAATAAGCTGAATATTCGGGCCGCCCAAGTATTGCTATCTCGTACGTAGTCTGCTGGGCCGCTAGCGACCGGTTGCAGTCCCCTGGGCTAGGACGGTTCCATCAAGATTCTCTCACTAGTTGCTGTTCACTGCTCTTTTTTTTCGCAAACTCAAAGGTTCGAGCATCGAAATTGCGGGATCGAAATTTCTTACTACTGGAAAAGGGATGAAAGGCTGGGAAATCGTTCATTCGAAGCGCTCGACAGGGGGCTTCGCGATGAATAACATTATCCATGCTCAACTCTCCTGTCTTCGCAGACCTTCTGGCACTCTTTTCGTTTGGGACTCTACCGCCTGCTCTCGGTAGCCCGCCTCTTGTTGATTTCAGATATAGACTGTAACTTGATCCCCAGAACATAAACATCTGCTGGAAGTGAAGTCAGCGCCTTTGCAAAGACTGATACTCGTGTTCTCGGGGTCAGTTATCTTGCGGGAAAAATCCTGGCCAATCTACACATTACAACAAAAATTCCGACGCCTAATTGCGAAAAAATGGCCGCATTTAGAGTTAATATCGATGATTTCCATAATTTAATACTACTGTTCAGTCCATTGATTTCGCATTAAACCACGATTAAACAGGCACATTCTTTAGGACTCTGCTCCTCATTGCATCTTCTCGCGTCTGACTAACCCCTTGACCACGTCGCAAGCTCGAGCGATGACTGTACTTACACTTAGGATAAAATCCACCTCGTTCCAAAGTCACCTTCGTACTCGTTCGGTTTCCTTCCTCAAGTGTCTATATGCTGATTTGTTTATTACTCAAGTCCCCTGGATGACTATAATTTTTCCCTGACAAAGATATTGCCTAAGCTCCCCCCGTCCGTCAGCCTGCCAGGGAGCTTGAAGAGAGCCTCTGAGGAGTTTTCGAGCGGCATCTATGGGGAGAGTCTGTATAGATTAACTCCGAGAATGATAGCAAAACATGGGACGGGCAAAAACTGTTCATAGGGTCCATCACAATGGGTCCAGCGCTCACTCTCTCTGGGACCCATACAAACAACTCGCTGGATCTCCTGGCCTCTAGGGGACTCTATGCTTCCCACTCTTTCAAAGCACCGCCCCGCCAATGAAGTCTCCCATGAAATTCACTTTCGTAACGACTCCTTTTTCACCCGGAATCGCATTGTTATCATGCAGCAGTTAGATCCGCGGTGTCAGGATGGGCGGAGAAAGCAAGCGTTGGTCGTTTCTATTGTCCTCTCAAGTCTAAAGGCATAAGTCACCGATAACTTGATGTACCATGCTCGCAGATTATAGCAGTGGACCTATGTTACTAGTGGAGAGAGTGACAGAGAAAAAGCGAAGTTAATCGGCAAAACAACTCGAAAAAACCTTTATCTGCCCGCGGCATTTGACGAGCGTGTCTTAGGCGAGTTTGCCATTTGGCACATGCGTTGCCAACACTGCTGGGGCATATGATACCGGCTCCCCACCTGTGATGTATATATCACGTGGGCCGGTTATATTGGTAGTCTACTCTTACCTTGTTACTCTGGCGGAGAAGAGTTGTACTCGTAGAGCGCAGACACTGTATGTTTTCGCGGTCTAGACAGCTCAGCATGGAATGTCGCCTATTGAACCATCAATCCAATCATGATATAACATTAAAAAAAAACAATTAAAAATTATATCGATGCATGTTAAATATAAAAGAAGGTTAGCGGTGAGCTCTGGCGTGTTTACGTAACATGTAGTAGACACGATCAGATATCTTATCTTTTGCATAGCTATGTTTCATTTCCTCCCGTATCCGCTAGCAAAATCTTATTCGTCTTGCAATTATGATCTGCGGATGCGTGCTAACATCCCAGTGCTTTTCCATATCTCACTTGGATAAGGTGACAAAAAAAAAACTACGCAAAGTAGTACTGCATGTGATGCCCGCGCTTCGCAAGGCGCACGCTTCAGCAATCACCAGTCTCTACACACTCGCGAACGTTATTGGACAATCCATGATTGTCATATTTTATTTTACTCTTCGATGCGTGCTGTCGCTGAGCGGACCGTTTTTAAAATATGACAATCATAGATTGTGTCAGATGAGTTGGAGAGCGTGTCCAGGAGTACTCGTGGATTGCTGAGCTGCGGTGCGACAGCGGCATCAAACAGTGTTTTGGCAGTAGTTCCTTTTTCTCCGACCTTATCCAGCACATGGCACACATATGGGCGGGAAGACGTCCAATTCGTTTCCTCACTAGCCGCGATTTTTCTCTTAGTGGTTCGAAGAGGGTGGTGGGTGTCGAGCGCGACCAGTGAAAATAAAAGAAACTGCGCGCCTACTAATGTCAGCTGTTGCGCCCGTGATATTCAAGTAGATGTCTCTCACAAACCGTTTTACATGCCTCTCTATTTTGCGTTTTACCATTTCGCATTTATTTATCTCCATTCTCGTCCTACATGTTATATCAGGCCCTTAAGAAACCAGGATCGAATGAATGAGGTGCGTCGGGAACGCCCACGAGTGTATTCGCGGGCATTACGCGGTCGCTTCACGACGCATGAGGAATCATTCGACACCCGATCGCGATAAGTGGATTCTCGATCGTATTTGCTAAACATATCAGCGTTGAATCACAAATGTGGAAAGAGAACTATTTTTCACGAACAGCTGATTCCTAATCTGTTGCTCGGTCCTGCCTCAATAAGAGTGACGCGGTCAAGAGCTGGACGCGTGCCGGGTCGACAGAGCGGTCTTTACTGAGACCAGGTAACCGCGACGCGACCGCTCGCGACAGTGACCGGCAAATTACGAAATTCTTAAGAACACCTGCTTTTGACGAAATTTCGCAAGACTATTTTTGGCCACTCGCTTATCAGTGATAGCGGTGGTGATCAGCACGACGTCCCCGCCAGCTTCGATCAATTAGAGAGTCCAACCACTGGACAGTTTTCAATTGAAACTGTCGGTCAACAATCGGCTTATGGAATTATCTCCTTAGTGGGTGACAAATATCAGAACGAAAACAAGGGAGTTAGAGGGAAATGAAGACGAGCCGTATATTTATTGGGGGCTGTTACTAGCTACAAGTGACTGGAATATTCTACAACTTTCTCTAGAGTGACGCCTTCTCGTTTCAGGACCATCTCATCAGATCACCTCTTCCACGATCGACTCGACAGCCCTGATTATCCGCCGGAAAGTCCGCCAGGCAGTGTATCGAGCAATTCATCCAACGAAAAGAAAAAGTGGGTCTCTTCTATTCTTTTGGAAATCCTCACGCTGCTTAGGGAACGTTGTATTGACGTCATGATGGTTAAAGGTGGGCAGTTTGCCTGCGCAAGGTCAGAAGCCCGTTTTTTTTTCTCGTCAACGCCCTTTAGCTGGGAAAGTGAGAAGTCTAACAAGCTAAGTGTGACCCAGTCCCCGTCGCTGTCCCACCCCCCCCCCATTACCTCAGCGCCTTTACCTTGCCCTCATTCACAAGCACACATATTAGCGTACGTTTATAGTAAGCGCGCGGTCGCGCCCGGTTGCAAGAGGTGCACCCTTTGCGCAGCCACGTCGCGACCGCGCGCTCATGGTTTCTATGGAACTTTTGAAAGGGACTGGCTCAAAAAGCATTTCAGGAACCTTGGTAAGAAGCGACATTCACGCATTGACGCGCTTTTTGGTGCCGCAAACTGAACTTTCTTAGCCTTTTCAGTGACAACGCAACAACACCGTCCAGATCACTGGCGAAAAAGAAGAAGTATTTTTCGGAGAGGACGAACAAAAATATCATCAAGAAACTGATCCATCCATCCTATCAAGAACGCGCCGGGCAATATCGTCGGCTGTTTGGCTCGAAAATCGGACCCGAACCGGACGAGTTCCTTGCATGTGAGTTTACTTTTCATTTATATAAATCATGGATCGTCATGCCAAACCAGTGGTTTGAATAGCAGGGCGCAGACTTGAGGAAGGCTTTCCGCGAAAACTGCATCGCACAAATAAATGGTACTGGAAAGTAACGCTCGTAAAATAATACTCATCCCATTAAAGGTATAGTCCACGCTGATCCTGTGAGCGGAGTCAGAAGTATCAGCGTGTCTACTTCGTTGGTACGTCCTTTTCTTACAAAAAGGTAAAGAGAAGCCTCTGGTCACAAGCAGGGCCCATATGATCACCGTGGACAGCGCCTTTGAGACAGTTCCGGAGAGGGAGAATCTTTGCTAGTCGAGCCTAACTATAAGAACACAGCGCAGAGCCAGGGCCCTTTGAGAGCAGGGTCTGAGCAGAAGTTGCTCCTGAGACGTTTGCCATCTGCCCATTGGCGTTCGTAACCTCGAAAATACCATCAATGGTGCCGGGCCTACCTCGTTTACGTAAGTAGAATATACACGAAATTAGCGACTCGTTCCCAGTTCCGGAGAGGGAGAATCTTTGCTAGTCGAGCCTAAGAACACAGCGCAGACTGCTCTTACTGCTCTACTCGACTTGAAGTTTTTTAGGCTCCGACGCGAGCACATGCGAAGCGGTCTCACATTCCATGTGAATGGAACATGTAAAATTTCTGGTTTTTCAGCATTTTCATGCGCCTACCAACGTGAAATACTATGCCAAGGAAGAATGTACATTTCACAACGTCACATCTGTTTCTATGCCAACATCTTCGGATGGGAGACGAATTTAGTGCTGCCTATAGCAGAAGTGGCCGCCATTACGAAAGAAAAAGCGGCGCTCATCTTCCCCAACTCTCTGCAGGTGAGTATCGGAACCTTTTGATGCTTTAAATCTGGGAGCACTTAGCGAAATAGGATGGCCCAAAGCAAGGGTGGTCAGCCAATCATAGATCCTCAACCAGTAACGACCAAAATCAGCCTATCCACCCTAGCCTATAGATCCTCAACCAGTAACGACAAAATCATCGGTTTCCCTCGCAATGCAATGTCAGTGCACATCGCTGTATTGGGGAATCCCCAATAGGGAGGGGTCGTATTTGGGCTGGGAAAAATTTATTTTGATAGTTGATTTTTCTCGCTTCACGGACGTTGTAAAGGGGGGGGGGGTCGTACTTGGTCATTGTTGGGAGGGGAGGGGTCGTATTTACGTTTTGGCGTTGTAGGAGTGGTTGACTTTTTTGTGATTTTCCTGTTTCATGCGTACTATATACCCCACCTCCCCCCTCGCTGGACAGCAAAAATTTTGGGGAAAAAGAGGGAACTTCTCGGGATATTTTGTAAAAAGTGGCAGGAAGTGGGGGAAAATCTGAAAATTGGTGGAAGGGTGGGAAGTCGTATCGTCTCGCGGCTTTTCCTGTTTCACCTGTGCTATTTACCTTCCTACCCCCACTTCCCCCGCTCGACGGCTCGATTCGATGAGAAGGGACAGAGGGCCGGAGGCCCAAAAAAAAGGGGGTGGGAGTACAGACTCGACTAAAATCCCCAACCAGTTATGTGCCCTGTGCAATACCGGATCCAAGCAGTGAACAATAACACTGGGAGGCGTAGGCTTGAACTTCACGTGGCTGGGGCTATTGATCGATATCGATTTGAAAAAAATTAGTTTTCGAGGGGCAAAGGTGAGTGACTCCACAGCTGACCGATGGGCAACCCTTCTCGCAAATTTCAACCATATAACGTACGCTGATAAAAGCAGTGACTTTGCAGAAATCCCAGAACGCTACCCATCGGTGCCAGACTTTTGGGACACATCAAAACACTCAGCAGCGCCTATAATAGACCAATTTCAGATTGAAATGAGAGACGAGACAAAGCACTTTTTCGCCTCGTTTGTCAATCGTGAGAAATCCCTTACAGTTCTTCTCAAAGTTCTGGAGAAAAACCAATCAGGAGAGGTATGTCACTGGATTTGAATGCCGTCATTGATTCTGGGATCTGTACTTCTCCGAGAACCTAGTTCGCCTTTTGATCTTAAGGACATCCGCGATAAAGGGATGGGCGGGGACACCATTGCGGCTAATGCTGTTTGGACTCCAGAAATTTCGGCGCCGAGCTCATTTTAAATTGCCTAAGTCCCAACAATCGCGTAAAACTTGTACATAGGGGTAGTTTAACATTCTGATTACGAATATGACATTCACTCTTGCCGCTGGCGCTAATGGATGACACTGATTATCTGCGCTCTGCTAAGGCTGAGCCCAGGAGGTAATCGTAGTGTCTCTCTTGGCGCCAGCGCCAAGAATGAGTGTCATACTCGTAATCAGGATGTTGAATTACCCCTATATACAAGTTTTAGTGGATTTGGTGACTTAGGCAATTTGAAAATGAGCTCGGTGCCGAAATTGCTGGAGTCCAAACGGCATTAGCCCACCATTGCGCCCTCAGGATATCTGTCAACCCGCAAATCCGCTTTCCTCAATTTTTTTCTTCCTCTTTCCTTCTTTCTTTTCCCTCTTCTTTATTCTCATCCATTTGATGCTCGGAGAGAAGATGTAACAAGAAAATGTCCCTGGCTCTCTAGCGAGAGAACATCCAATTGACAGATGCCTTACGAAAGCTCTTCCCATTGATGTGCCCTCCCTGGGGGCACGCCCGTGAGGGAGATTTAGCAGCTAGGAGTCTCCGCCCACTTAATTATCGCGGAATGGCTCTTTGCGTATGCCCTTACTGGGTCCCTCGAAGCCCTTCATCTTCTAAGAATTTGAAGTATTCAGGCTTGAGATGTGCATTATTTCAGCTGATGTCCCCCGAAGAACTTTGGGAATACATGAAAGGCGACGACGAGGAGAAGGTGAGAATTCATTTTACCGTCTCCTCCTCTTACTGGCTTCATATTGATGCACGAACCAAAGCCGCTTCTATTCCCCGCTCTCTCTCCTTCTCACCCACTCCGTTCCTCGACGGAAATTAGTGTTCCCGATGCTTTGCGTGGCTTCTCATCATCGTCCATTCCATTGCTCTTGCACTTTGAGCTGCTCATTCCGGCCGTCCAACGATCGATAGATACCCTCAGACTAATGCACTCTGGTAGTCGAAAAGCAGTCCATTAATTTTTCTTCCAATGTCCTGCTCGCTTTAAAACGCTGATAGCCATTTTCGCAGCTCTTTTGGGAAATTCTGCCCGTCATGTCCGGAACCTTAGAGTCTTCACTGTTTAATCTCTTTACATTTCTACTTTTTTGGGTTTTTATTCTGAAGCGACCGCTTTCCAGAGAACAATCTGACCCTGCATTGAAATCTTGGGGGTTCAAGATTCGCCATGTAGTCAAGCGATATAGGCACATTCACAGAGCGCGCTGCCTGCTTTGGCTTCAAGGGTAATCATGCAGTCGGTACCCATTTCGGAAGGAGCCAAAACGAGGGAAGTCGGTAAACCATATGATTAGAGGGACCACAGGAAATGCGAAAGCGCTATAAGACCTTACGAGTTGCGCCATGTACTTCTCTCCCTATTCTTTAGCGTCTGTCTAGTTCGTTGGCAGGGTCCGCTCTGCGTTGCGCCGTGTGCGTGACTTGACTGTACGTGACTTACTTGCAGAATTCAAAAGTTATTCGGAAGAATCATTCCCTTCATCCGCAGCGAAGCAAACTGCATGTAAAATGAGTTTCCTGCCAATGGAGGCATCGCGATGACGTCACGGAATGTCGTCATTTTCGTCATCCGAGGAATGACATTGAAGCTCACCACATTAATGAGATTTAGAAAACCTCAGTGAGAATCTTTAGCAGATGAGAGCCATCTTTTCAGTTTAATTATTCCCAAAAAATTCCTTCAGTCTTATATCCAAACCCGTTGCCGAGGCTGATTTCGAGAAATGGTTGAAAATTATGCAAGGAACTTGTAGGGTTCCACGTTTATCATATGGACGGAGTCGAGCCTATCATTTTCCGTACTGCTATGACTGTTCCTTCTCTTGAGTGTCTCAGAGAGAGCAGCGTACCAATGAAGGAAGCACGATGGTAGTAGGCCTCGCTCAACTCATCCGGTCAGCATCGCATGTGCCTATTCATTCGCTTGAATTAAAAAATATTTTCGCTTCCTCGTGCTTCAATTGTCTCCTCAATTGTGGTCGCAGTTCAGCTTGGTGGGGTACCAAATGGTACTCTTTAAGGTTTGTACAGACCATCTTGAGAAAACTTTTTCATCCAATGTGGCTCATGTCAGTTGTACCAGTTCACAGTACTGCGAGAGTTCACCGGTCTAAGACCTATGTCCCTCCCGCCTCCTAGACCGAACACAGCCCAGTTTCGGACGGTTTGTGGCCTTGCTCTTGAACTTCCAGGGAAACTGGTTTACCCGAAGTCTCGACTGAACGTGCTCTACGTGAAGAGTCGAACATTAGGCCCATTCCTCTTTTCCCAGCGCACAGCGCGCCACTGATTCACGGTTTCCGGAAGCCACGGTCCTGTTTAGTCTTATATTTGATGTGAAAATGTTTCTGGTTCAGCTTTGGTATTATCTGCCAGAGTGAGACCCATCTGGTTCTTCTTCTTCCTGAGTAGATATACACTTTTTATGAAAGTGGATGTGGTGCCAGTCGCCTCCCCTCCAAGCCGACTGGGTCTTTCATCTCTTGAGAATCCGTTAATCTGGCATGAAATTCCTTAGGGATGATAAAAGCACTTGTTTGTGTACATCGTCCAGTCCCAAAAACTATTTCACGAACCAAATCGTATTAAAATATCACTACGATTCTGAATTCAATGAGAACATGTGACGCATCCAAAAAAGGGATTGATCAACGGCGAAATGTTTCGTAGTTGTTTTCTATACGCTTCCATTCCAACACAGCTGCAAATCCAATAGTTTCTGAGACTGTTATCACGTGTTACCATCCCATGGCGTTGTACGGTTATCAGCGAACGCTTCATTCAGTTCGAGTCATGTTTGCATACCGAAATCGCTAGTGCGAAAACAGCTCGAACCAAATCGTAAACGATTCTAGCAAGCTGTCACCGTCATCGCAGGGGTGAGACCCCAATGTTCACGTGGCTATCAGCAGCTCGTACACTTTCATTTTTCTCGGTCTAAAATGGTTGTCGATCAAAATGGGCTATAGCAACCATGTCTTAGCCTCTCTGCCTTGTCATCGCATACTTGCTTGATCACGTGCTACCCGGTCGCACGAAAGAGAAGCTCTCGTTTCCTTAAGAATCGGGATTGGGATGCTGGAACTAAGGCAATACGCAGTCCTTGTTCGCTGCGGACAAGGGGTCTGATTTCGGCACGACGCAAGCGCGGCCTTCACAATTTTTGAAGCGATAGCGATGTGAAAATTATTTCGTGTGAATAACAGATGACGGACGCTCAAATCAATCCCAAAGGTTCCCACCCTCTAAAACGCTCTGCATACTGCAATGCGACAGATTATAGGCCGCGCCCGGCGGCGCGCCGGCCGGGGCCGCGCGGGGCGGCCGGGCGCTGCGCCTTGGGGGTCAAGTGTGGTGATATAACCATGTGAGAGGCAAAAAGGAGCAGAAATTCATCTCATCAAGACCCTGTCCCATTATTGAAGTCGGAAAAAGTCTTATGAAAGTGCCCCAGGACGCGCTAAGCACATGGTTTCACTTATCGATGAAATTTGCCGCTTCTCGACCTTGCTTCAAACCTTCTGTTCCCTAGACAAAAATATGTTCACACAAGGTTAGATTAGGATTGGCGGGTCTTTGCAGCTGGAAAATGACTTAAACAAGCGAACGCCTCACGATCCATATAAAAACTATGTTAGACACGCCGGCAGCAATGGGGCCACTCTAGTGCCCCTCGACTCATACAGAAGATTCTACTGCTCTTGAGAGCTTGTTCGTCTTGGAAATGTGTTGTTGCGGCAGTGAAGCAGACGTGGTGAGAGCTCTTGAAGTGAGAGAACCCTTTTTTCAGCTTTGCCTACCTCTCTCCTTCCCATCAAAAGCGTTCAGTGAGAGAACCCGGACGTCACTTAACGAGTTTTTCACACAGGTTGCCGTCATAAGGCTTTCACTTCGTCGTTTCATTAGAGCCGCGAAGCTTCATTTCCGGTTTCCTCGCTAGCCTCATGTTTTCTCTTGCTAAATTGCTTTCCTTTCCTGCTCGATAAGTACGTGGCGTTTAAGTTACTCAATTTTTTACAAGCCTTTGTTCAAGTCCAACGGGAAATTTATCGTACGGAAAGTTTTCAGCTCGGCCCATGAGGAGCCCAGGTGTGTTATATAGGGAAGTTGATATGGGAAATGATTGCTCTGATGAAGCGCTCTCCATGGCCTTCTGGAGCGAATATGTGGGGCGTAAAAGAGGGGACGATCACGCCGATTACTCCATCTTTATTAGCATCGGGAATCAATTCTTGCTATTCTAGCAATCATTACTCCATCTGAGATTCGATGTAGTCAGCTGTTCCTGAGCCCAAAACAGAACGATTGATGAGCCTGGGCTCGATGATGACTTTTCTTCCTTCGTCGGCTATATCTGTTTAGGCTAGCCATCCTCATAAAGAAGTGATGTCTACCAAGCCATTTTGGTCTCCTTGGTCTCAATCCTCCTTTCATTTCGCCGACTTCTGGCTGAATCCTTTCCGCTGGCCCCAAATTTCAAGTGCTTTTCCTATTTAGCCACCTTTGACTTTGTTTTTTACTCCTTCTCCTCACCTGCACCATTTTGACTCCCTGCTACTCTAGATATGGTGTCATTTGTAGACTTTCCTCGTCTTTCCTCTTTCCCGCTTCGTTCTTTCTCGTTTCCTGCTCACTTCTCTCTTTTTCTCTCGTGGTGCATTCAGTTTGCCGATTGTCTGCAATGTTTGCACTACAGCAGCAGCCGGTCCCAATCCGTCTGTGTCAACGGTTCTACCGGACGACATTTGCTTCCATACTCCATCCTGAGTCACATTTTGAGTCCAGTTGCTTTATATTAGTAAGCTATTCTAGCAAATATCAACATCACTCTGATGACGAACACCTACATAACTCCTCCAGACCAACTCTCTTGAAAGCTCTTGTTCCGGTTTGAGCGCTTCAATGCGAAGTGAAACTTCGGAAATCCGCTTTTCAGGCTCGAAACCAGCTTAGCAAGTCTTCCTGCCTTTGCTTCTGATGGTTAACAACCCTAGGCACAGAAATGATATGCTTCTTTAGTGGTCGAATGAGTCGCTGAGCTATCAGATACCAGAGTCTAGGTCTTACGCCAGGGTATTCCTGCGTGACTTCTAATCACCATCGAAGAACTTCTTCACTCGAAATATCCAACTGCCAGTCTGGAACTGCACTCTTTTCTTTTCTTTGCAACTTCATTCCGTTCGGTGATAGTCTGGGGCTGAAATTATGTCGTGTTCAATTTTCTATTATGTTTACTTTCTCTTCGGCCCGTTTCATCCTTCACTAGCACGGTGCTTTGCCTGTTTTTTTTTGTTGCAGTGCAGTAGATGAAGTGAAATGACAACATCGCTGCTTCCCCGTCCTTCGCTAATCTCTGCTTTGTTCGGCTGATGTTGCTAACTAAAACCGCTTAATTTGAAGGCTTAAGGATGAAGTCTTCGCCGTTGATCAATCCCTATCTGAGATGCCGCACGCATACTACTTTCATTCAGAATTGGCTGGTTGAATGCGATATGGTCTCTACAATGAATTGGGAGAGCCAGCCGATGTCAGCCTAGTCAGTGTTCTTATCCTCCCCACGAATCTGGTACCACTTTACCATCTCCGGAGGTTGGAAGGCTCGGTTGACGGGCGGTCGAACCGTGATGTGAACCCAGGACTTCGCCAGCGGTAAGCGCGCAACTTG
>MU921395.1:21648-34992 GCA_036418165.1 Cooperia oncophora
ATGAAGCCGCGAAAGTGGGACATCCTCAGAGACAGCAAAGCAGGCTTTTTGCACCAGGAAAGGCCCCTTCGAATCGGTCGGGTGCGGCTACTATCTTTGAGCAGAAACCCCAGTGGGATGTGTGGTCATTACCATTTTCTTCCGCTCATACGCCCACTGCAACTTCCAGCTTTGGGGTTCGCAAAATGTGCTGTTTCCAAATGAACAAATGCCTCCCGTTTATCTATCAGCGCGCTAATGGGAAACTAACCTGCAGAAGTCTTTTGACCGGGAACAGGGTAGAACAGCTACATATGGTGTTTTCGTCGAGGAAGGCCGATCTAATTGAAATTTGAAAACCTGCCTCAGAACAGTGACGTAGGTACGGGAAAATGCTCCAATTCCGTTAAATTGGAAATTTCGGGTCCGTTAGCGAAATAGGGCTAGCAACCAGTAATGTTTTTAGAATGTCATTTATCATGAGAACCATTTATAATGGACGCACTTATGATCATTCCAGCGGAAAACCACTTTTGTTCCTGGATAGCAAATTTCATGACTTTTTCCTTTTGCTTGCAGAGTCAGACGAAGAAAGAAGCTGTGCCCTGATACGACCTCATTGTCTGTCCCCTCACATACGCCCCCTAATATCATTTAGCGTGAGTTGACACCTTGGCTGTCGGAAACAGGGAGGGCACATTCTGCATTGGGGAAATTTTTGCACAGGACGACCCCCTCAAAATTCCTCTTCTGGTACGACCTTTCTCCTATATCCCACATCTCACATACCATCGCGTAGAACTACGTCGGATTAGGGGGGGGGGGTATACAGCGCAACTGAAAGCAAAGAACACTTTTGCTGCTAAAGGCGCATACCACACCCCTCCCCCTCCCCTCCAGCGTCCAATGACGACCCAACTCGCTCGGATCCCCAACGTAGGACGTGCCCTGATCAGAAATAGTGGCCAAGGGATCATAGGTTGGGGGGGGGGTGGTGATTATAGCTCTTCTGAAACGGAAAAATCAGCAATCAAAAAAGGTTTCTCACCCTACCCAGCATCTGTACCTCTGGTGACTGAATACGACTCTATAGCTGAAGGTAGGATATGAGGACGCACACTTGTTCCCTTTTCTAATTCCTGAATATTTTGATTAGTAATCCCAAAAATGCACTGGATTTGTTGGTATATGGGTGGTGCTCCTAGTAGTAATATTTAAATAGTCGGGTATGGAGTCGCACAAAAAAACCTGAAAAATCTGGAAAACTAGCATAAAATATGAAAGAAATGAGTATGTGGTAAAATATGAAAGAAATGAGTATGTGGTGCGTGCAATCGTCGTCTAGAAGAACCGTTGTCGGAACGATTAGAGCCAGATTTGGCGAGACGCCAAATTAACATCAGTTAAGAGATTATTTCAAGACTGCTCACAAAAGGTCACCGATTGAAATCTGTGAAGGAAAGTTGAGGTGATACTGGTATGTATGCAGGCAGAACGCATGATCAGCATGTGTGGGTGGCGGTGCCAGCGCGCAGACGCAAGGGAGCGAGGGGTGCACATTTTTACGGCCATACCACAACCTGCTACGACGGTCCTCAGCACATTGGTCTTCCGCCCAAATATGCTGTAGTGTGGGGAAGGAGAGGTGGACACTTCTGATAGATAGTGAGTAGTGTTTGCGCGCTACCCAGTCAAGTGCGGTGGAGTGGGAGGTACAGCATACCTGAAAGGGGAAAAGCAACAGCCGCAAAAACTACTGGGCATATTTCGACCACTTTCTCAGTAGCCGGACACTATTCCCTTGGTGGGATTCTCACAATAATAATAATCCAAACTGTATACAGGTTACTAAACGTTTGTTTCTCCATCAGGGTGACATTCTTTGAAAAGTTATAGCTGTAGAGGTTTTGCCAGTTACGAAGTTGAAGTCGTAACGTTACTTCGGGCTTACGTAGTAGCCCCTCTTCTCTACTATGTGTAGGGTTCTGCCTGGCTGCAGTTAATCGAGTACATTGGACGGGGTGACCCGCTGGTGCGCAGGCCGCCTCTAATGGGCGTATTGATTGGTGTTATAGCATTGTGGTCATTCTACACCGTTCTGTGCCATTCCTGTTTGCTTAGCTCCTCTTCGTTCTCGATAGTGTGAATTCCGCACTTGGTTTTACTTCATTGTCTTCCAGTGGTGTTTTTGTTATATTTGTGAAAGGTGACCAATTTGGGTGAACTAAGACTCTGAGGAGTGCTATCGAACCAGCGGTGCGTTACTCAAAATTGCACTTTAGAAAATTGGAGGTATAAGAAAGATGTGGAAGAGGGAGGGTAGCAGGGTGGAAAGGAGAAAGGGAGTTGTAGAATAGTACTTTCGATATTACTTGCTAGTACTTCTGAAAATTGCGCATAGCTTATCATTTCGACGTCAGATATCAGACATCTACTTTAACTAGTTAACCAGAAGATCCTTGAAGTTTTCTTTTTCGTTTGCATATGCTTGAGAATGAATGCAATGTGTAAGCACCCCTCGGAGCCAAGCAATCAGCGCCCAGTGTCGCTCGGAGCAAAGTGCGCAGCGCCACTCGTTTGCATTCAATTCACTGGGACTCGAACTTTTACGGTTGACTGCTCTTAACATCTCATACGAATCCCAATGAATTCCTATTTCAAAAGATTCGACAAAAGTTTCAAGCCGAGGGAATAACTTCAGCGGTTTCACAGAACTTGTTCAAATTTTAGAAAGTAAAAAATGAAATTGAACCTCTGTGGCGATTCTGTCCCCGTGGATTTGAGTTGGTTTGAGGTGTTAGTATTCAAGGAGTGGTAGTGCTGCGTTCACTTGCGACACTGATGTTTCTTGGCGATTACGCATAGAAGATGAGATACATATCGATCCGACATGGAAACATTGGTTACGTTGGATCGATACTCTTCTAATATTATATTTTGAGCGTGGTCGCCGAAAACATCTGTGTCGCAAGTTATAAACGCGGCATCATCACTATTTCTTATCACTGTCACCTCAAAGCAATTCAAAATCATATTCGCGGGTAATCGCCGAGAAGCTTTTATTATATTTTTTTCTTTCTAAAATTTGGAAAAATTTTATGAAGCCGCTGCTGTTATACAAGCTTCTTCTCATCTTGCGGGCGTTTTCCCCGAAAAACGTCGATTATGTCGAATGAATGGCGAGCCATGCGTGCAGCCCAAAGAAAAAGGGACTACCATGGAATGAGAGGGTAGCTAGGAAGAAACATAAGCCTGATTCGGCTTTCAAGCGTTACCCTATTGTCTGGGGTGTATTGCTGATAATGTTCAATTTTTAACACATTATTATCAAGCGATATCGTGTTGAAAATCTTATCACATTAAGGCACTACCATACAACTTCAATTTCACTTTTACAGGCACTGCTGGCGGACGGGCATGATCCAGCAACTTACCTGTTTCGTGTAAACGAGCCTGCAGGATCATCAGACTCGAGCGCGAAACAAACGTCAGATTCAGGCGCGCCAATGGAGACTGCTGAGGACGAAAGCAAATTGGAGATTTGTACGTCTCTTATTTTTATTCAACTTTTTCTCAACTTCTTCACAGTGTTTCCGTTCTGCCGCCGGGTTCGTCATCATGGATGAGTGGGATTGCATGTTTCAAATCATTTCGTTGAGTTATAAAGTATACTCTTATTTGCTGCGAAAGCTGGGGCTCGTTGGGAGGGCTTGGTTCAGTGGTGTCAGCCTGTTTTCCATTGATTGATGAGAGATTAATGACAAGAGTTGGTGGGAAAGTTGACTGGAGCACGCCAGTTGCAATTCCCTGACATTCCTCAGCATCCGCACTGATAAGATTGCGTAGGGTGAAGATGTGAAACAGAGATACGAAAAGGTATCTAATTAGAAGAGCATTTAAGGCACTTATTGTGCAGGGTAAAGTTTTCTGAATAGAATTACCATTAATTGGTTTATTCACCACGGAGCTCCTTCCGCCTCTAGGTTCGGAGCAAGGTCCTAATGTTCATGAGAAATACTTTGATTTTTCACAAAGTGTCCTTGAATACAGCCTTCAAGATTACTGGGCCTGGAAAAGTGTTCAACGCTTGATGTTGATAAGACACTTTTTGAAATGTGACATACATATGTCTCGTACGTGGAGCTGCTGCTCAACGGCACAAAGTCCGTTGAGATGAGGGGGGGGGGGCTGACGGCGTATAACGCACTCACCTGGTCAGCGGAAGATGCGAGTTCAGGTCTGGCCTGAGGTGTGAATTTCCAAAGAAAAAAAAAACCCCATTGCTCTGCAATTTTGTGATGGAGGGCTCTAAAGGATAGATAGGCAGGATTAGAAAGAGCAATGGAATGAAGAGGAATGGGTCGAGATGTGGAGGGATTGTGAGTTCTTCCAACATGTAGTCGCTTGCACACAGGCTGCGACCACACAGTCCATGAGCGTGCCTTTTTGATTTGGGCATCAAAAAGCCGTCTCTTCATCGTACGCCTGTGTGAAGGGGCAGGTGCTGGGTGTGAAATCTGACTGATTGACAAACTCCTCAGCTTTCCCGATTTTCCCTTACTTATTTTTAACATGCACTCCTCGTCATCCTTGAATGATATCATTACGCGGAGGACATAGAACCGTCCTATGGGCAGGCTGTCTCTGAGGGAGCGAAACTTCGCGATGACGCGCGCCGATGCGTTGCAAGCGATAGACGCGATCGGAGCGGCGACGGCAATCGACCGGCTCTGGCCGATTTTGTTTGAAGTGGACAAGAAAAGGGTGGGCTGTTATTTCTCACCGTATCCTCCTATTTTTCTCACCCCTCCCAAAGCTATGCTTTGCGCTGGTCGATACCAGACCGGATAAAACATAAACAAGGGCACCTTTTCATTTCCCCCAGGGTGCGTCGTACGCTGGCGATCCCCAACAAAAGGGGTCGGGTTTGGTCCCTAGAGGGAGGGATCGATTAGCCTTTGTGAAGAATTTAAAATTTTTTTTAGACTTCTACCAGTGAGCTCTTTTTTCTAGTCTCTTTGAGCTATGTACTTCACCTCCTCCTAGCTTGACAGCAGTTGTTTAAGGAAAAAAGTGGAAGAGGAATGAGGAATCGGGAGGTTTTAACAAAATGGCATATAGAATGTGGGCGAGTTGAACCAGGTTAGGAAATGCTGAGAGAGGAGGAGATTACAAAAATTTTCCCCAACGGCGGGAATGCCCACTTCCCGGTACTGCAGTACTCTCTCAAAACCCAAGCGGCCGGCGCTAATAGATTGCGTCTGCGGCTGCGTTCGCGTTTCAGCACTGGAGCGCTGTTGCAACTGAAGCGTGCCAACACGCATTACAGTGTGTCATCGCGAAGCCCGAACACCGCCTGACCCTCAAAAAATGTAGATTTTACAAGCCTTCATGAGTCTGTTCTTCCTTGAGCAGTTATGATTTGTTACGGAAGAGCATTTGAAGCAGGAACCACAACAAGTATTTGGTCCTGTGGAACATTCCAATCATTTTTGCGTTTAGCTGAAAATGGCCATGCCGCAGGCGATAAAAATGATGATTCGGCGCAGATGGAAACTGACGAATCTACGCCTGCGAAGAAAGACGGCGAAAAGAAAGCCGAAGACCAGAATGACAGCAAAGAGGTGACCACAGCAGATGACCAGTCTACCGCTGCCGCAGCGACGAACGACGAGGAAATGCTGGAGGATCCGCTCGTCGACGTACCAGCCGCAACAGCGCCGGCTCCCGCTAAATCTGCTGATAACAAAATTACAGCTCAATCATCTGTTAAGACTCCTGTGCAGGCTCCTGTAAACGATGACAAGGAGAAGGATGTGGCGTCGCGTTCGATTTGGGTTCGCGGTCTCACATCAGCAACCAAAGCCGCCGATCTCAAGGTATCTCAATCTCAGTAGTCATTGTGCGTTTTCATTGCCAATCAGAATCGGTATGCTGCATGCCGTTATGAAATTTTGTTACCCACGTTTGCAGGTGTTATGCACACAATACGGCAAAGTGGTGCGCGCGAAAATATACACGTCGAAGAAGCAGTCAACCTCAGCGTGCTATGGATATGTGACAATGGCTGATAGTGCGTCGGCCGACAAAGCAGCAGCTGCCATGCATAAGACGCAAATCAAAGGACGGACCATTTCAGTGGAGAAGGTAGAGATTGTCATTACGCGAGGCATGCTGGACATTGTCGTGTCGTATCGTCAACGGATACGTGTCGCCAAGCAGCAGCGACTTCAAATCCGTCGACGTTTATACTTGTGATGAGTTCGTCAAAAAAAAGTATCCAGTGATAGAAATCGCTCGAAAGATTTCGGTTCATTAGCATGGATTCGACTCGTCTGATTGCTCTCGCTTCGGCGAGTTTTGCAAACATAGCAAAACCAAATTGGAGCTCTTTCGTGTTTTCAGCTGCTGATGATTAATGTTTCAATTGATGTGGTTGAGTTACTTGTTTAGGCAGATAAGTCGAAAGTTCCGGCCGTAAAGTCGGCTGCGTCGACTATAGCTCCAGCGAAGAAGGACGGTGCAACCAGCGAGTCGAAACGCGATGCTGACAAAAAGGGCAAAGATGCGGCTTCTAAGACGAAAGCTGCTGCCGAGAAATCTCAAAGCGATTCGAAAGGAAAAAGTGCAGCTGCATCGGCTTCATCGAAGCGTGAGGAGGCTCGTAGCAGTGATCGGAAGAGGGATGAGAAGGACAAGCGCACATCGACCAGCGATAGACGTGACAATGGTACGCGACGCGTTTTCGCATTCAAATTGAATGTCTGCTGGTGTCTTTCATGAATGGGTCATTTTCGCACATCGACATTTGCACCACCATCACAGCTAATAACTTAATAACGCCTTTTGCTTCTTGAATAGTTCATGTGTATTTCAGAGAGGACCGTCAAGAACATCGGACGCTAAACGAGATGCTGCACGTAGATCGACCGTTCGTGATGCTCGCAGAGGTGCTCAAAGAACTATTTCCGCTGCACGTCGTTTCACAGGACGTGGTGCTTCCTCGTACTCTCTTCGTGGACGTGTTACACGTCCGGGTGAGAGAGCTGCCTATATGTCTTCGGTTCGTCGCCCGGAGGCAATGAGTCAACGTGATCTGCTAACAATGCTTCGGCACAAAGAGGAAGAACATCGTCGTCGAGAAGCGGAAATTGAAAAAGAACGTGCTCTTGAGAGGGAACGGGAACGTATACGCTTTGAACGTGAGCAGCTTGAAAAGGAGCGTCTGCAGCTGCAATTGCAAGCAGCGCTTCAACAGCAGAAACTTGCTGCTATGGGTTCATCGCGTACGAAAGACAGTTATGCTTCGTCCAGCCGGTTGGTGATTTTCGACCAGATAATGACAAGTGGTCCTGTTGTATGTGGGCTGCACAGTGAATGACCAAATTGACGTTAACCTACAAATACTCGGACCAAGAAACAATGTGTGGTCTTGAATGCATGAAAATTTAGTAAAAGGTCCCATCCAGCACTCGATGTGCGTGGACAATCGAGGAGTATATCGCTTTGCCCTGACACCTTTATTGGGACACTTTTTGATTTGAACGTTTCTGCACGAAATCTGAACTTTAAAAGTCCCTTTGATAGCTTCCGGGGATAAGATCGGCATATCTGCTATATCCTATGTTCGTTAACACTAAAATTCTTGAAGGATTGATGTCAGCGGTGAAGGAAATTCGTTTCGTGGTGGCAGTACCAGAAAGTGGGCACAGAGCCAACCTAAATGAAAAGAGGTTGAACTTGGACAACAGTACCTTTGCCGAAGAACGAGCGGAGTGCCCAGAACTGAGCGATCCCCTGAAGATGCTCCCCGCTTTTGCTCTCCATCCAGATGTTGAAACACATGAACTCGAGCCTACGACAGCCTAAATTCGAGTCAATGTTTTTGTTCTCTTAAAAAGGCTACCAGTGGTGTGAACGAGAAAGTATAGAAGGCTCGATAGTCCTCTTTGGAATAGGGTCGTGTAAGAAAGGTGACATCATTCTGACCTTTGCCTGATCTTTTTTTCTGGCTTGGGAGTTCTGGCTGAGAGGGAGGCTGTTTACTGGAAGAGGGCTGCATTTTTCTGCTAATCGTGAATAATCCAAAAGCCAAGCCAAAGAAGCCCCAGCAACTTCAGAATGAAAATATTCAATAGACTCCGTTAATCGAGAATGATGAATAAATCAAAGCTTCGACTTCGAGTCAGATGAAAGAGATACCTGGAGGATAATGAACGCAAGTGAACGACAATTACCCGAAGTTTTCAAGCAAAGCTGATGAATTTGTTTCAAGCAGAATAACAACGTCATCCAAAACTTCCACAGAAGCGCACCTTAGGTCTGAAGTGCGTCACATGTTGGTTTTTGTGGATTGCTTAGCAGGAAGCAACGAGCTTAGATTATAGAACAAATTCAACAACTCTTTGTGCTAAGGAGTTTGTTAAATAACTCTCCATTATCGGGCCACCTTTTTGACCCCATTATCGGGCCAGCTTTTTGACACCATTGTCGTTCTCATAGGCCCAGTCCACCAGAACATGAGCTGGGGACTACCGCTCTTTTATCTGCACAGTATGGTCGGTCCTGATAGGAGCGTTCAGACTCGGCGTGTGTGCGTCGAAGTGCTCTACTGTAATGACGCTCCAATGCTAGACGGGGGCACAGCCGCGGACGAGTATCGATCGGCACTGGCTCGTGTTGGGAGAGTGTAGGAGAAAGGGAGGGACCATGAGGCAAGGCCCACCCTTCATTATCCTATACTCTCTTGTAACACAAGTTTCCGGCGCCGATCGACACCCGTCTGCAGCTGCGTTCACGTCTATAGCATTTAAGCATCATTGCAGTAGTAGCGCGTCCACGTGCATTATCGCGAGGTATGAACGCTGCCTCATTGCGATATGCATTAAGAGCTAAAAGGAGTGACAGCTTTCGCTCATACTGTTTGATTGAGCATTTGAGAGGAATCTGGTCAGAACGTTAGTGGGTCAGTAGGTTTTTTAACGAGTAGTTCATTGACAGAAAAGGAAAGTGTACGCCCTAGCAAGTATTGAGTTTTACAAAGAGAGGAGTTGGAGACATTCTGTTCGTCAGTCAACATACTACAGGATCCCTTGGAACTGTCCCTTTTTGCTTTCGGTGTTCTTAGGATTCGTTTTTCTCAGAGGATCTCGACACGCCGATTATCGCTCATCTCGTGAAGGGAGAAGTGAGAAGATCAGTTCTTCATCATCTCACCATCGTTCTGCAGGTGAAAGCCGTCATGGCGAATCACGTTCGCACCGTGGAAACAGCGACAGGTTTGTTTTTTCTACTTGGAGCTTTTGGGTTTTTTAGTTTCTATTTAGCAACTCATAATGGATTCTTCCAGGTCAGATCGTGATCGCTCGGAGCACAAATCATCGGGAGCAAGTAATTCTTAGATGTTTTTCGTCACATTTCACGTTTCGTCAAAGTGCTTTTTAGGTCGTGAACGTGGTCGGCATGAGTCGTACGGTTCGTCAAGCCGCTCGGCAAGACCTTCATCATACTCGTCTAGTGCAAAGGAATACGACCGCGGGTACGCATCATCGCGGTGTGATTCGTTTCTATTCTTTTTTATGTGTTAAGTTCATCCATTGTTTTCTTAGAGCCACCTACAGCAATGGAAGAGGAAGTTCGTCGTATTACGGTACCAGTAGAGATGCTTACAGCTCCGCCACAAGTGAGTTGTTCGAGTATGCTGTTTTAGTATCAGAAACACTGGTCAATTGTTTGTTTTTATGGAGACATTTTGCGTGAGGCAGCGTTCAGGCTTCGCGATTGGGCGCATCAGCGCGCTACATTTGCTTGAGTCCAACGCTATAGGCGCAGTGCAGCTGCAGACGGGAATCGATTGGCGCCGGCCGCTTGTGTTTTGATAGAGCATGCGACTAGGAGTGTACGCGTTGCCTAGTCACACAGTTTCATATCGATCTGCGCTGATCGCTAGTGTTTTGGAGGAGTATAGAGAAATAGAAGGGTACCATATTGTGGGTTACGTGACATCTTGAACTTTTGTGCATGGTCCTGTTACGAAACCCTGTGACGCAGACGGATAGAGGGCAGCGGCTGCCAAAGCATCGAAACGTGCAAAAAACGTATGGCGAGCCAGGAAACGGGATTTTTCAAGGGAGGGGACTCCGGGGTGGGTGAGCTACTTATAGTCGGTGAAAAGCTGGAGTGAGCGAAGTCACAACGGCCATAGAGTGCCATGCGGACGAGAGAGTGCAGAGAAAAAGAGAAGATCGACGCGTTTAAAGGTGAGTTCAACTTGTCCGTAGACCCATGTTGTGTGATGGTAGCGCCTCCCTCATGTTATCGTGCGCTCTCTCAAACACAAGCCGTCAGCGCCGATCGATTTTTAGCAGCTGCTGCGTTCGCGTCTAAAGCAGTGGAGCGCCCTTGCAGTGGCAGCGCGTCGACGCGTGTGACCGCGAAGTCCGAACGCTGAATCATTAGAACTGCGCAAGCTGATAGATCTAAGATCGATTATAATTAGTTTGACGTTCACTAATAAGTAGCAGGATCTAACAGCTGTTGTAATATTGCTCTTGAATTGTGTGTCTCCGATCTTGCTGTTCAATAACTACCTAACTTTATTAATTAGGACCAACATATGGTCGATCTACAGAGTTGCGGTAGGCCGGTGAGCAGGATTCTGCGATTAGGGTGGTCATTTCTCGAGCAGCACATCATCGTGGATGGGAGGGCACGACCCCTGGCGCTCGACGTTGAGCCATACTTCACATTGTATTCGCGCCATCATTGCTTTGAGCCTATATTGCAGGCATCTGATCACCCTCGTAACTAATAAGCAAACTATTTTAGGAGCTAGCGGTTGGGCATCGTTTGGCACTAGTGGAACGTCAAGCGGTGTACGCTACGACTATGACAAATATCAGCGTTTCTGAAGCGCTATTATCGCTAATTTGAAGAAGGGTGGTCGTGGAAGTCGTGCGTTGTACGTGTTATTAAATTGAGTTATTGTTTCGTGTTGTTTACCTGTTATTCTGAAAGTTCTCATAATTTGTCTCACAACATCGTCTACGATGGATGTATTTTTGCTGTTGACTTTGACTATTTCCAGTGTATTTCATCACAACAGTATGTCATTAGTGTATCTCATCAGTTTAGCTACAATAAATAAAATGTATTGTTAAGATTGCATTGAATTTGTGATCAAAACTGAGGTCTTTTTTGGGGGCATATAGGGGATATGTTTTGGCGGCGCCCTTTACTGTCCTTGCTAAAGCTTATTGTGAGCGGTCAGAGTTGCGGAAAAACGTAAGCATTTTGGAAGTTGGTAGGGGTGCGGAGTATATGGGTATCGGAGGATTTTAGTCGAGTCTGTACGAACACTCCTTTTTTTTTTGGGGGGGGGGGAGGGTTGGTACGACCCCCTCCCACCCCCCTCCTCCGGCCCATCTTCCTCCTCATCCTCTCAACGAATCCCTACTTTTTAATTAAGTATTACTGCGGCTGGTGGTGGGGGGGGGTGTATAGTAATCACAAAAAGTCAACCATCGCTCCTACAAAGCCAAAACGTCGACTCCTCCAATCCCAACAATGACCAACTGCGACCCCGCCCCGCCTTTTACAACGTTCATGAAGCGAGAAAAATCAACTATAAAAATAAATTTTTCGCAGCCTCAATACGTTCTCCCCCTCTCCTGGCGGCCAAATACGACCCCCTCTATTGGGGATTCCCCAACGATCGATCTGCCCTGCTTCTAGTTTTCATTCTTCCGTCTACGTCTGTCCGGAACCCGGCGCTCCTACACTGACCACCCTTTTCCACCGAACCACGACCAGGACAATCGTTGTTGGGGTATCCCCAAGGGGGCGGGGGAACGTAATTAGTCGCCGGGAGAGAGGAGGGGTTCGTTGTTTTGGCTGAGGAAAATTTATTGTGGTAATTGTTTTTCCTCCTTCACGGACGTGGTAAAGAGGAGGGGGTTGTACTTGCTTTCTGGCTTTTTGGGAGAGGTGTTTCGTTATTTTCCTGTTTTATATGTACTATACCCTCGCCTCCCTCCACCCCCTTTTTCCCTCCCCCGCTCCTCAGCAAAAGAAAAAGTTGGGAAGTTTGTGGGAAATTTTGCAAAAGGAAAAAGAGGCAGAGTTGGGAGTTGGGGAAGATTTGAGAATTGGGAAGATTGGTCGTATTTTCTCGCGGCTTTTAACGTCTTTCACATGTGCCAAATTTACCCCTCCCCCCTCCTCCGGGGCCATAGGGAGCGTCGCACAACCCCTCAAAATAGTGAATGGGGTCGTACGGACTCGACAACATCCCCAACCAATGATGTGCCCTGGACCAGACTAATCCACCTTTGCTTGTATTAGTCCATGTTCGTACTAACAACTCTGACAGTCTTGCCACTTGCACATGGGAGGGGGACACTTATCCACCTGATCTGAACTATTCCTGGTCAGTTCGAGGTGACGCTACGTTGGGCATGGGCGCTCAGAACCCCTAATGAAAGCAATGAATATCTTGGCAGTTTGGAGCCGGGCATCGCATGAAAAGTTTCTCGTTCGGCTGAACTTCTATTATTTATTCGTAAAGAGATCTTTCCCGTCCGATTCGCCACTTGATTAAGAAAATTACTAGACCACTTAAGAAGGTCAGGGTGGGGGCAGTTCGGCGAGGATTACTTTGCACTTTTGCTACTTCCCATTGACGTGTCGACTCATCTGGAGAGCTTACAAGTATCGACAGGTTCTGCCATGGTGGCTAGACGAGATTGCTTCAGATCACAAGAGTTCTTGGGTTTCACCAGAGTGAGACTTGTAAACTGGAAATAGTGAAGCAGTGAAAATGCAAAATGCCCACCCGTAGCCGAACTGCGTCAAGTGACAGTTTACACAAGTAATCCTGAGTTAGCGTGAGGCACGATATCCGCGCAGCGCACGATTTGTTGCATCTGCCCATTTGACAAAGTTCAGCATGAGTGATATGGTCATGGATCTCAGATAGTCATGTGGCAGTCGATGCAAGGGTGCAGGTGGCAGGTTTTAGTCCGAACCAGTCGTTGCTTTTAGTCCAGAAGGAAGGGAAAACATCGCTAGAGGAGAAGCGATACCACTAGGTTCTAGGCGGACTTCTCAACGGCCGTCCCGGGTGTAGGACCGTCTCGATCCGCAATAGGGACCACATTTTCACCCACGCCGATACTGTATGATGGTTGATGCGTGCGGGACTCGCGCGCTATGCTGCGGATGCTGCGTAAGCTGACCCGATTCAACGCGGCATTGCTGGTGCGTGTCAAGCCAACTATTAGGTTGTTGCATAAGTTCTTATACACGTGTTTGATCCTCTCCTATTTCGTTCGCATGGATGTTGGTATTACGTCATCACGTGTGCAT